>JAZEWT010000014.1:20758752-20771087 GCA_036362905.1 Mordacia mordax | reverse complement strand
GCGAGAACATGCAAACTTCTCGCACAAAGGTACCCGGGCAGGGAATCGAACCTGGGTGCTTCTTGCTGTGTGGCAGCTGCACTACTTACCGTGACACCGTGCCTGTCATCTCACGTACAGGAAGGTCATCTTATCCGCAACACGTATTATCCACTGTCAATCTACATATCTGTTTATAATAGGGCTAGGCGTGTGTCAGGTCACCGATAATTTACTGGTCTCTCATTGTTTGACGGGCTTTGTGACGTAACAACCAGCCCACTGGATGGCACACAGAGTGTATTTAATGTGCATATACGGAAATATTATTTAATTATAACCCTGGTTGTGCCACGTGACAACTCTATAGAGGATATCGCCAATCAGCTCTAGGCTGTTCTCTCGGCTCCAGGCTGATTGCACCATCGCCAACTATCCGTCGGCACAGACGCGGCCTACGCGGCCGCAGGCAACCGTAAAGGTCAATGAAATAACTGACAAAGCAGCGGCTTCAGAGGCGCAGACACAAGCTTGGTGTGTGTACGTCTCATAACACAGTGGTCGGGTGTATGTCTGTGTGGAGTTTGCGTGTTCTCTCCCCGTGTCCACGTCAGTTTTGACCAGAAACTCCGGTTTCCTCCCACCGTCCAAAAACACGCTGCTGCCTATTTTAATTGGCCTGCTGAGTAAATTGCCCCCCAAAATGAATCTGCCATGTACTGGCGTCACATCCTGGGCATGGTCCCGTCTTGCTCCCTCGGTCTGCCAGGATAGGATCTGCCCCCCCCCCCCCTCCCTCCCGCGGCCCTGTACAGGATAAAGCAGGTATTGATAACGACGATGATGATGAACAGTGCTTGTAAGGCTACGGTTTAAGCGATCTGTCACAGATGTAGGGGGAGTTTGTTCGAGGCAGTTGGAGACGGGGGAAACGTTGTTGCGCATCGACTGCTCCTGTTATCCATCCCTGCAAACCAGTAACCCCAATTACACGCGTGCATAACAGCATCTCAGATGTAAATTGGTATGGAAACATTGACCGGCACACCGCGTGCTCCAGTCGGCCCGCAAGAGCTACCCTGCGTGCGCCGTGAGCGATTGAAAACAATTCAATGGAGTGCCCACGGCGTGCACGTTACCTTCCAAGGTGGCAGTAACCAAGGCTCTGTATGCGCTCTTCTGAAACAGAGCAGAGTCCATCTTCAAGGTAGCTCTCGCGGAAAGCTTCCCAGTGCTTTCATCAATTGCCAGTAAACTGGCCTCATCCTTGTGGATGGCGTACCTGCAGAAGGCAGTCACGGAAATATTTGCGCGAGTTTTTAAATTCAGTCGTCTGCTTCTGAACGCTACGTTTCCTCACGGAAAATTGTTTTTGAAATGCCACTTAAAATAAGTGATTGTTTTGTATATGAAAGTTCAGTGTGATTATGCCGTCAATTTGCTCGGGAATTGAACATTTCCTGCACACTTTGTTTTTTTTCCCTCAGCTGGCAAAGCGATTATCATAATTTATATGTTAAGTATGGTCGAATACACCAACATGTAAATCGTTACCATATAGTGTGTGGATACTACAATGAGATTTTTAAGAGGAGAAATTTACAGGTTTATCTTAGGTTTAGGACATTACAAACTACATCTTGGTACTCTTTCTTTGCACGTATATTTTCTTTTTTAAACATGGTTTACTTTATGAATCATGTCGGTAACAATAATAATAATAATTGCTCTAGTGTCATCACACGGCAAGCCATTATAATGGTGCTTAACAGACAACGCTCTCCTGTATGAGCCGCATTATAGAACAAACAGGAAAGCACATCACCGACCACCACTAACGTTCTTCAAGCACCAATCGCGCCAGATCATTTAAGTTGCATTGTCTACCTTCTATGGAAGCGTGAGTGGGTTCCTCAATGCCAATCTGCTAACCAAGCCCTGGGAGTTCGACTTGACCATGGCACGTGCAAATATTTGCTTTGCAATGCTCAATTCGTGCAGTTTTTTGCTGACCGCGCTGAGTCGATCGCATCTGCCACAGTTCAGAACCGATCCTCGTACTTCATCCGCCATGTGGGCAGATTCATTGAGCATCGATGCGGCACAGTGGCGCAGTGAGTAGCGCTGTCGTACGGCATAACGGTCTTTCCTTAACACCACACAGTGTGACAAATAATAATCTGCCGATATTGCTCTACAAACGTTGACAGTTATGATTATTCGGATGACGAAGTTAATGCTGACAAAGAATTAAACACCTTATGTTCTCGCTCGAGTTGTTCTCTATGTCTTGTGCCGACAGCACAGCGAGAATTTCTCCTGCCAGGGCGGTCTTGTGAATGTGCACCCTGGTCTCCGGCGGCACAAACTGGATTCTCCCAGCTTCACCCAGCACGGAGATGAACACTCGACATGTTCTCCCTGCTGCGGCGCCGTTCTCCTCCACTCCTTCCACCAAGGGCACCTCGTTCTCCACCAGCACCTGCAGCTCCATGTCGGTGTAAATGTCCTGCAAAATAAAGCAACGCAACTTGTCAAAGGCACGGTGGTGGCCCAGCGGGTAGCGCTGTCGCCTCCTCCTCACAGCAAGACGGTCCCGGGTTCGAATCTCGGCTCGAGTGCCTTTCTGTGTGGAGTCTGCATGTTCTCTCCCTGTGTCCGCGTGGGTTTTCGCCGGGCACTCCGGTTTCCTCCCACAGTCAAAAAACATGCCGCTGCATAGGTTAATTGGCTTGCAGACTAAATTGCACTCCGTGCCTGGTGATGGACTGGCGTCCCGTCGTGGGTATATCCCTGCCTTGCGCCCTGTGTCTGCCGGGATAGGCTCCGGCTCACCGCGACCCTGTACAGGATTAAGCGGTTCTGACAATGAGATGAGATGAACTTGTCAAAGGCTTGCCTGCGTTGTCTAGTATTTTTGGTGAGTACACATTGTTACATTTAGTTGATTGACAGGTCGTAGATGTCGCAGTAAAGTGTGGATGCTTCCCATCAATTCCAAGGTGCTTAGCCTACATTGGAAGCGTAATAATAACAATTACACTTCTAGAGCGCTTTTCACCCGAGGGTCACAAAGCGCTGCACAGAGCTGTGGAGAGAACGGCACGTAAGCAAACAACGATATACAAATGCAGAAATGCATCATGAAGACAACATACAAGTGCTCACCCTTACTAATGATGCCACAGTCTCATACGTCAAGTCTTAAGGATGATCCTTGTTCGAGTGTCTCAAGACTGTAGTGGACTGTCACGTCTGTTGCTGTTGTTCAACTGTTCTAAACAATACACTCAGCTCTATTGATGGCAGTGCACTGGCAACTGCTGCCACTGCTGGAGGTCTTATCTAAGGCCCAGTTCTAACCGTGTCCTCTTTACATGTAGTTGTTCTCTCGAGCACCAGCCCAAGCCGGCGCTTTTTGCCCCATGCGGCGGCCACAGCAGAAACGAGGACGGGAATCTTCTCTCTTAACGGAACTTCATGACACGCTCGCTCCACACCTTGCCGCACTGCGCGCGTCAACCGAGCAGTCGGTCAGCTGAGTCCCTGGGCGCCTTCCAATCTCGTCTCAACACTCGTTCCCTAAGGCTTTGAAGTACTCGAGCCAGGACTGTTGATGCTGCTCACTGTTGTTGTGCTTGGGTCATGGCTTGCTGTTGACTTGCACCTACCTAGGAACATTTAATCCTGCCTTCGTTCGTTTAACAATTATTTCTCTCTCTCTTATTTTATGTACTACTCTAATTTATAGCCCTTATATGACTTTCAGTTTGTCTACTTTGATGTTGCTGTTGTTGTTGACGAGCCGCTCTCTCCACAGCTCTGTGCAGCACTTTGTGACCTTCAGTTGAAAAGCGCTCTAAAAGTGCAATTTTTGTTATTACTGTAGATTTAAATCCATGCAAATAGCTTTTTTTTGGCACACGCTGCATGTTCTTTTTAGCAAAATGCCTCGCATTCAGGGAGAACATTATAAATGTGTTTAACTCAAGATAATTGTTTTGTGGAAATAGCAAATAGTAGCTTCACAAAATGCTCTAATCTGCGAGTTCGTAACGGTCTTATATAAATTATTTTTGCACCTATAATTCATTCACATTTAAATCTGAAGCATTCAAATTGCCACTGATTTCCTATGGTGGAGGTTATATAACTCTTTTTTTAATGTGAACATTTGTACATTTGCTCACGAGATGTGCCAAGTGTGGAGTTTTTTCCTCACTATAATTTGCCAAGTATACACTGAACATTTCCTGGTGAGCAAAATATGATCGTGGCCTAACTAAGTTTTTTTCTGTGCTCTGTTATGCGTGGTAATTCCGCATTTTGCATGCAACAAAGGACATGCAGGTTTATTTACTCAACAAGGGGAAGAATAATTTCTCAGAGTTAAGACGATGGTAAACGTGGAGTGTTTTGACCGTTCTCTTAAAATACCCAGCTTTAGTCAAAGTAAATTTCACTCAGCCACAAGTCTGCACCTTTCTGTATCTACAAATATCCAATGGCCTCTTTTTACACGCGTAATAGTGGATTTTGTGCCAACATTTTTGGGATGTGTTAACCTTTGATTTACAATTATCCAGTCTGATCACCTAATTGTTTTTTGTAAATAATAACCATCAATACATGACATACAATGTATTTTGCATAAAATATACTCCCATATTTGTACAAATTCTGAGTATATGCACGAATGTACTGGCATAGGTGCACAATTCACAAATATTACCCATATTTTCTTTAATTCATAATTCGTTATGATCATATCTTGCATCACCACGGGGAGAGGTTTCACCAAGTCTAATGTATTATGACAAAGCCTATAGATGTCCTCATCGTATGCACACTGACCTTGTCAAGTCTTAAGACTCCTTCATTGGTGTTGGGATCAGTGGAGATGGAGAATATATCCTCCGTGTTGCCATTGATGATGTAGACGGCCCGCCAGTTATCCGTGTGCTTCTCATCTCTGTCTTCCACTGCGATGGTGGCGATGGTGATGTTTTTGCTGCCTTTATTAACAGTGACTTGGATCTGGAACAAAAAATAAAATTTCGTACGCTGAGGTGCAAATGAGTTGTGATGAACCAAGAGCTTTGTAGAGAACCCATTAGCAACAAAACTTTCTGTATATATTTTTTATTTTAAGAGAATATTTTATCATACATTTCCGCCCAAAATTCTATTCCAGCAACTTTGCCGATATCATCTTTGAAGACTCTTCGGATCTTTTGCTCAACAGTCTAACTCCTCGTGATAGAGAAGAGCACACAGAAGCAAATATTGCAGATCTTCCTGTGAGATGCCTTCAAGTGACATCTTGTCCAGACACTGTAGAGGACAGCACTTTGCACATCTTAAGATATTTTAAAGTCACTACTATATCTGCAAGGCTGCAGACACATCATGATAAATATACGTATATTGTACAGGGGGCATGTGTGAAGACCTAAAAATAGAGGCCTCAGTAGAGGCCTGTTGAGACAAGACTAGTTTGCTGGTTTCCCACCACCCGTTCCCATTGGTCACCGCGCACGCAGAGGAAGGAGGCCCAGTTGCCCCGGCACTTCCACTGAGGGACCGTGATTGGCTAAGGAAAAGGTCGGGCCTCAGGTGGAGATGGGGGAGGACTGGGGGATGGGACTAAGGAAGGATATTCAGGGCAATGCCAGTCAGGGTTGATCACTGTAGCCGAGAGCCTAGCTGTAGATGAAGCCTGATGTGGATGAGAGCCAGAGTGTGATAGAACCAGTTGTGTTAATGAGTCCAGAAAGATGCTACCAATTGTACTTGCTATAGATAGTTTATTGAGTTAGATAATATACCGCCTCCAGGTCATTACACATGTAAGGCGAGTATTTTAAGCCTCACGGTGTTTGAAGTTGTGTTTCGGCACAGATAAAACCCGACTCCTTTTCCTACATAGGGGCATATTCTGGCGCAGAGGATGCCTCTAACGTGCGAGGCGAAACGTCGCGAGGCGGAGAGAGGAAGCGATCGACGCGGCTGTCCCGAGAGAGCAGCTTTTCGAAGCAATCATAATATAGATTACGCTCTAAACGTGCGTGTGATTTTTTGAGAAGCTGCCAAGAGTAAAATAAATGTAAACAATAATGTTCAGACCATTGCCAAGCCACTGATGGATGAAGGCCTCCTTGAGCAGTGTCAGCCATAGGGATAGTTTGACCATAGTTCACCGCATCAGTAAAGACGGGTTGGGAACAGCGGCGCCCAGGACCGATATAGGCGTCGCTCACTTGACACATAAAGTGGGAGGTGAAACGTCGCGACGAGAGGCGGAGGAGGAGCGCTCGACGCGGCTCGCCCGAAAGAGCAGCTTTTTGGAAGCGATCATCGGCATCGCTCACCGCTGATGTGGTCAAAAATCAAGCTCGGCCTCCCGGGTTCACAGCGCAGCGCGAGACCGCGCGACGCAGTGACGACAATAAGCGGTGACACGAGACCCGCTGTGCCAGACTTATACGACAGACGGTCCAATAACTGCGAAAACACTCACTTGCTCCTCTGTGAAAGTGGGCGCGTTGTCATTAACGTCCGTAATGGTGATGTGCACAGTTGCCTGGGCAGATAATCCATTGCTCTCTCCATTATAATCTCGAGCCTCCACTTCCAGAGTATATTCAGCTGTGTCCTGAAAAAATACACATGCAAATGCACAACATTCCTTAATTTGTCACCATAATCTAATATAGGTACTCCGGTCGTATTTCCTCTGTTAACATAATAGAAGGAGTCGTAGTTTATCGCATGTAAGTCGACTTATTATGCCGCTATGAGATAATGGTTGGCCCACTGGATTTGCAATACGGGAGTTCCAGTTGTAATAATGTGGCAGATTCCTTAAATTCCATCCTGCATCTGTTCACCTGGCAGTACAAATGGTTCGCACACCCGATAGTCTCTTGGCAGACTCGTGTGGTGGGATAAAGTGTGGGCACTCCCGCCTTGTCCAACACGTCAGGTCAGCGTGCAAGAGTTGGCCAAAATGCCCTCTCGAGGGACTCTCTAGGGCTCCCTCTAGTGAAGGCCCTACGACGAGTGGCGGCGTGAGCAAGAGATTGCAGGACCGCACCTTTTTGTTATTCATTGATTATAGTTATCGTATCATCGAAATTGATCTACTCTGATGTTGTTGACATGCTGTTCTCTCCACATCTCTGTGCAGCGTTTTGTGACCCTCGGGTGAAAAGTGCTCCGGAAATGCAAATATTCTTATAATAGAGAGACTAAACAATATTGATAAAAGCCACGTGTATTCCATGAACATTAAACAAACGGATGTTTTCATGAATCTTTTCGCAAAGCGAACACAATGTCCCGCGAATATTTCAACCGCGAGCGGGACAGCGTCCTTCCCAAACGTGACCGCCCGCCGTCATCCGTCGGCCCGCCGCGAGGCAAGACAATGACAAGAATATTGGAACTCAATCGACGATGGCTCACGGCCCGAACGTGTGTCTACGGCGAGCGCTACAAGCGGGGTAAACCTCTCGATCCAAGGCTGCCTGGCTGACGGTGAACTCCCCAGAGCGCTCGTCCACGCCGAACAGGGCCGTCTCGCTGACAAGCTTGTATCGGATCTGTGCGTTCGGTGTCTCGGGGTCATCTTTGTCGGACGCGGACACCGTGATCACGGCCGTGCCTGGGCACAGCGAGCGGGGTGCATGATTAGCATTGAACACGAGCAAGTAACGTCAAACGATTTATTACCGCTGGGTGCCCGGTAATTATTTTTGTGATAAAAAAATGCGAAAGTTTAAAGTGTGCGGTTTATATGCACTCATAGCCAATTACAATATGGTACACTGTTAATAGTAATGGTTTGTTTTGATAGTTTCTAAAATGGTCTGACAGAGCATGTTTTTACTGTATGTATAAAGAAATAACATTCAAGCTGCAGATTAATATCGCATTATTATGTTGTATATGATTGATTAAACCCCCCAAGCAATAGATAAAAAAATTTAAAAAATGCTGTTGTGATTTATTTCCTTGCGTTAATGTGCTTCACAATTTTACCTAAAAATAACATTTAAAAAGATAAATGAGTCATCAAGCTTCAATATTAATATCCCAGTAGATACACCATACGGCAATTACTTTACGTTCAACGGCTTTTCTTGAACTCTCTAATTATACGAAATTCCAGGGGTGCTGCTTGCGTGTAACTGGTGTGGAAACGTGTCCTCGGTTTTCATTACCAGCGGTAGCTGCTTCTGAGAGCTCCACTTCATAGATGTTTGCTGAAAACTCTGGCCTATTGTCGTTCTCGTCCGTGACGGTGATTATGACCGTGACTGCTTCTCCCCAGGGGGTGCCGTCACCTTGGAGTCGACTGCAGACAATCTGGAGATCGATGCACGCACAGCACACGTGGCGAGCTTGTCCACGTGCAGACGTACAGCAAGCTCCCCGGCGATTGGTTTTACATTCAAGTGTTTGATGACACCTTCGCCATGAGTACTCTATTAACTCTCCCATTATACAAATAATTTTGGAACCCATAAAATGAGGTTCCTCCATAGGGTTGCTGGGCTCAGCCTTAAGGATAGGGTGAGGTCCTCCCGGATCAGTGTTCCGGGAGGATCTCAGAGTTGAACTCCTCCGCATTGAGAGGAGTCAGTTGATGATGCCTTCTGGGCGTCTCCTCCCTCTGGAGGTGTTACCGGGCACGACCAACTGGGGGGAGGAGACCCCAGGGTAGACCTAGGACCCGTTGGAGGGATTACATCTCTCAGCTGGTCTGGAAACGCGTTCGAATCCCCCAGCAAGAGCTGGAGGAAGTTGCTTGGGAAAAGGACGTTTGGGCTACTTTACTGAGCCTGTTGCCTCTGCGGCCAGATCTGGATAAGCGGAATCACAATGGATGGATGGATATTTATTTTTCCAAATGAATTTGCTTAATTCAACCGGGCAAGAGTCCACGGATAAGCAATATCTATTTTGCATGGATGACTGGCGTGTGGTAAAATAACTCTTTGGAGACGAGGGTTTACCACCTAATTGTGCGTCGGAAATAAATTGGTACTCATACATGAGTAGTGCTCAGTACAGAAGTAGTCCTGCGCTGTCAATTTCCTTGGCTGCACAGTCATATGATGCGGTGATGTTACTTTACCTTCTAGGTTAGCTAGGATAAACACAAATGCGACACAAATATATTTAATGCTAGAGAAAACCGCATTGCGAAAGCAGGAACCACCTCCCACACACAAAAGACAACCACAAATAAACAAACTGCCATGAATTGTGTTAAAACATATTAATCCTAGGGAGATTCAACTCACGATGCCGTCAATCAGAGAATGATAACATAAGCCCATCCATGTGTGCCCCTGTGCCTTTTTTGAGAGCAAGTGCTTTTAGCGAGCGCCTGTGAATGCCAGCGTGGGGCTGCGATTAACAAGAAGGCCTCGCTGTCATTTCAGCCGGTGTGTTTATGTTTGCATACCACGCGAGGTGCCAATTTAAGGCAGAGTCTACCTGTGACAATGTCAGGGGAGTTTCAGATGCAATGAATCCTTACTCGTGTAGCTTGGCTGGGATTCGAACCTATGTAGCCGGAATTCAAGCACTTGACACTGTGCGGTGCAATGTCCATATTAAAAGCGCATGCCCCTGTGGTGTGGAAGGCTAAATAGAGGCTCTTTATCCTGTATAGATGTGTGTGTGTTTGTGTGTGTTTGTGATTATTGTTTTGGTCTTTTCAGTCGATAACCACCTCAAACGCGGCGTGCTCTTCGCGATCAATGGGACCGGTGACACTGATTTCCCCGGTGAATTCCTCCACCACAAAGAGGCCCCCGGGTGGCGCGTCGGCCCCAGCGCCCGTCAGGGAGAAGGACAGCTCCTGCTCCTCCCCAGGCACCTGCTCAGCGATGACAGGAAGTCCCACTCGCCCACGTGACCACGGGCCCACTGACCACGGGCCCACTGACCCGGGCCCACTGACCCGGGCCCACTCGCAGGATGACAATCGTACATAGCCACCTCACCTTCGTCATGGGATTTTTTGGCGTGTTATGATGTTTTACGTGTCTTGTTATTCTTTCATTCGTCAGTAAATGTAACTCGAATGTTTGTGTTAATTTGTTTTCGTCCCAACATCCTCTTGAGTTTGAGTCCTGGACTAGTATTTGCGATGTTAAACATTTTTCGTGCGGTACTGCGATGGGAACGGAGCAGACGCGTGGAGAGCAAGAAACTCGACAAGAAACTCAACAAATAACTCAACAAGAAACTTAAGAAACTCTACAAGAAACTCAACAAGAAACTCAACAAGAAACTTAAGAAACTCTACAAGAAACTCAACAAGAAACTCAAGAAAATCTACAAGAAACTCAACAAGAAACTCAAGAAATTCGACAAGAAACTTCTCTACAACAAACTGAACAAGGAACTCAAAAAGAAACTCAACAAAAAAATCAACATAAAACTCAACAAAAAACTCTACAAGAAACTCAACAAGAAACTCTACAAGAAACTCAACAAGTTCAACAATGACGCGCTGCAGGCAATTCATGCACTCGGTAGTGATTTTGCCAATGGAGCTTCGTAGTCTCTGCTGTGAAGGGCCATCCACCGAAACGTCGCCCGTAATACGATGAGTCGAGTTCAATCAGCGCTGCAATTTGTGACAGCGCACTGCCACTGTGGTCCCTTCACGTGCCACACTTGACTTACAGTCGTGATGGATTTGGGGAATGGTCCAACGTCATTTTCCTCAATGCTGACACGCATGACCTTCCTAAACAAAACACAAATTAACCCTTGTCATAGCCTTACATCAACATTTGCCAAAACAGTTGCGTTTACGTCTCAGCGCACACAATTCAACGTGTTGGCGCAATAGAAATGTAGTGTTAGACCATCACAGTGTTATTATATTGGATGTGTAAGTCGCTACACAGCTCACGTACTATTCTAAGTATTACAGTTAATATTTCACCTTCTATAATAACAGAGAAACCCATTTTAACTGGATTGTAAAAAGGAATATATCATTTTCCTGCAATAAATGAATAAAAATAATATGCCATTGACTGACTCGTGCTTTTATGTAAAGACAATAAACAGCCAAAAGTTTAAACCATTCCATATTTTCCTATTGGGAGTAAGTTTATCCAAAACCACAATCTCAGCTGATTTGCTACAAAGTGGGTCTCGTGTATTAATTCTGGAGACATGAATGATTGAGTTGAGTTCCAATTGGAATGTGATCTCACAACCTTCAAAACTCATCTCATCTCATTGTCAGAAACCGCTTAGTCCTGTGCAGGTTCGCGGTTAACCAGAGCCTATCCTGGCAGACACACGGCGCAAGGCAGGGATATACCCACGATGGGACGCCAGTCCATCACCGGGCACTGCGGGCAATTTAGTCTGCAAGCCAATTAACCTATGCAGCAGCATGGTTTTTTTGGACTGTGGGAGGAAACCGGAGTGCCCGGCGAAAACCCACGCGGGCACGGGGAGAGAACTCGCAAACTCCACACAGAAAGGCACCCGAGCCGAGATTCGAACCCGGGATCTTCCTGCTGTGAAGCGACAGCGCTACCCACTGGGCCACCGTGCGGCCCCTTCAAAACTCATTACCGTACAGAATGTGAGGCTTGCATGGAATCGCCCAAATCTTTACGTCCACCTTCACGCATAAAGGTCAGTGGCCCTCTCGTTACGTCTGTCTCACGCTGCAGAGGCGCCGCGAATTGGGGTCACTGACTGTTGGGGCTCTGCATGCGTGAGGCCGACGGAGACGGTGACGGTGACCGTGCAGGTCTGCTCCTCGGAGCGAGGCGCCAGCAGTTCGGCCTCGTTCTCCGCGGCGACGGTCAGCCGGTACGTGCCGTCCTCCGCGAACGCCTGCGCCAGCAGCGGACGGAACGCGCGCGCGGTCCCATGGTCATCGCGGCCGAGCGAGCTTCGATTACCGCGAACGTCACTTACGGTCTAGCGCTCCCTCTCTCCCCATCTCTCTCTCTCGCTCTCTCTCTCCTTCGCCTCCCACGTTCCCAGGCGCTCCAGCAACTTTCTCGAGAACTTCACGTTGGAGGCACGCGTTCTCGAGATGCTTGACAAGTCAGAACGCGTGAGTTTTCCTATCACGTGGGAGGCAAAACGTATTAGTGTTATTAATTGTTACTTAGCAGACGCCCTTATCCAGGGCGACTCACATCATTATAGAGGTGTGGGGAAACCACAGAGCAGCGACGGGAATGCAGCCAACACTTGTCAGACACTGCGTTATATAACGATGTTATCGGCCAGTTAATTAAAAAGTGGGTTTTTTGTATTAGGTGGGAGGAAACCTGAGAACCCGGAGAAAACCCACG
>JAZEWT010000014.1:20741787-20758573 GCA_036362905.1 Mordacia mordax | reverse complement strand
ACACTTGTCAGACGCTGCGTTATATAACGATGTTATCGACCAGTTAATTAAAAAGTGGGGTTTTTTTATTAGGTGGGAGGAAACCTGAGAACCCGGAGAAAACCCACGCAGAACAGGGGGAGAGAACCGCCTAGGGCAGGGCCCCCCCCCCAGCCATAGAAAGCGATTCTCAAACGTGCATAAGAAACCAACATCAACACATCACTTACAGACTCATCTATTTTCTGTGTGCGGATGAGGTGTTTGCGCCATGCTGGGAAATGTGACCCATATAGTAGTGTCAGCTCTTGTGTCGTTGTTCATTCAAATGTGTGAATTGCATCTCAAGAGCCGACAGCGTGCCTAATGGAGTGTTGCTTGTGTCCGTTTAGTTACGCTAACAATGATTTTTGCAGCACTTTTCACCCGAGGGTCACAAAGCGCTGCGCAGAGCTGCAGATAGAACGGGATGTCAACAGCAACAACGACATATGAATGGAAAATCAAGAAGAATTGCATTTTTGGGTTTCTTTTTTTTTACAAATCTGAGCTGTGCAGAGAAGGGTATGTCCACAAAAACAACATCAAAACAGTTCGATTGAAAGTCAAATAATGGCTATAATTTAGAGAAGGACGTAAAATAAGTGATACAAACAATTGTTAAAACAAAAGGAATGACGGAATAAGTGTTCTTGAGCAGGGTCAAGTCGGCAGCGAGCCATCATCCTAGCACGGCAACAGTCCTAGCCAGAGGACTTGAAAGCCTTACGGAACAACGGAGTCTTGAGACGAGATTCTAAGATGCCCATGGACTCAGCTGACAATCTCCACTGGAAAAGCATTCCAGAGTCTGGGAGCAGCGCGCTGGAAGGCTCTGTCATCCATCGAATGGAGGTGCGATCTGGGCACACGCAGCAAGCAGCCCATATTGGAGGATCGAAGTTGTCGTGTTGAGGAGGGTGCCTGAAGTAGGTCACGGATGCATGTCGGAGCAACGCCAGTGACAGCCTTGTAGGTAAGAAGGAGGATTTTGAATTCGACCCTATATTTAACTGGTGGCCAGTGGAGAGAGATCAGTACTGGGGATATAGGGGTGGGTTTAATTTCCACGGCCTTAGAGAGGGAGTGTGATGCTGCAGGAGAGAATGATTCAGCTTATAACCGTAAACATGATTCCTGTTCAAATATTAGTGGTGTTCGCGTCCCCTATTGCAGCCATGAGCCAGTCGGGTAAATTACACATTCCTGTGGTAGGGCTGCATCTATCAATAGAACAACCACTCTGTGTTTTTTTTGTTTCTTCCAACAAAATTGTATATTTTTTTCTATCTTGGAGTAATGATGGGATGAATGAACTCCCCCAATTAGGATTTTGAAAATCACAACTTTCTGAACACAAGCTGCTCACTCTGGCACTGAGCCACCTGGCCAGATACATTTTTGAAGATCCTGATAATGATACCATAACCTGAGTCGTGTTAGCATATCATTACTGTAATTGCAGAGCAAGACTCGATAATATTTATAGTCTTCATTTAGCCAGTACATTAGCACATCTATTCCACAGGGAGAAGCTAGTTGAAAATTAGCAGACGCCAGAGAACCAAAAATAATATCGGTGCAAGCTGAAACCTCATAAAAGCACAAAAAAAAAATGAATGTAATTATAGTGTAATGAATCCGCAAGAAAGCAAAGGAACGGTCAGTGTGCTTAATATAAACACAAATCCTACCTAACAACGGTTGGTCAATTCATTCATTTATCCTCAGTAACTGCTTCATCCTCTAGAGTATCGCGGTGAAGCGAGAGCCTATCCCGGCAGACAAATGGCTCAAGGCAGGGCTATACCGAGGATGGGATACCAGTCCATCGCAGGGCAACGCGGGGGAAATTTAGTCAGCAGGCCAATTAACGGAGGCAGCGGCAGCGTCGAGCCTTTGGATGGTGGGTGTTAAGGGAAGGTCAATATGGGCCGCGTTCTTTACTCCACGGGCACCCAGCAGACGTCCCGGCAGGGTGAGCCCACGTCAGTGAACGCGATGGCGACGCACGCGCCTTGGCGATGGTGATGACGGCCTCGTTGGTTGCGGCGTCCGTGTGGACGCTGAAGTGGGCCCCGGGGTCGCCGCTCGCCACCGTGTAGACGGCGCGCCAGCTGGCCGTGGCCTCCTCGTCCGCGTCTCCCACCAACAGGCGCCCCACTTCCGCGCCCACTGCGTTTGTCTGCACGGTCACCGACTCCTGGGGGGCCGCGGTGAGAATGATGATGATGATGTTGATTGTCGTCGTCACTGTCGTTCTTGTCGGTTTGCACGGCTCGACGCATGACGATTGCGTCGAAAAGCTGCGCTTCTCGGGACAGCCGCGAAACGTCGCGAGGTGGAGAGAGAGGAAGTGAGCGACGCGGCTGTCCCGAGAGAGCAGCTTTTCGAAGCTACTGGTATTGTTTATCTGCCTGTTTACCCAGGAAAGTCTTCACCGAGTCTTAAGACTTTTTTTTTACTAAGGAGGTTCTGTTTCCCCCGGCAGCAGAGTCCAAATTCAGTGATTTGCGAGTAATTTATCACATTTGGTAAATTAGTACCATGACGCTGGCGTGCAGTGGTCTACGCTTTGCTTTTTCAAACTACGTCGCGGCATCTTTAACATTCACTAAAAAGGAAAGGTCGCGTGTCTTCTAACGGTTAGCATACCCGCAGTATTAACCACAGGCTGATGATGCTGATGATGATACGAGGTGGAAGTTCTGATATCTCATGGTGGGAAACCGGTTTATCAATAAGATCATGATCGTGATAATTTCATCATCATTGTTTTGTGGAAACGTGGCCAAGCGATAGCACATTCTCTGCTTGTTGCAGAGGTTTAACGTTGGTATACAGTGGTTATTATGCTCATTACTACAGGTGTGATGACCATAAAAAATGTTGTGATGTAGTTGGAAGGAACAGACTATTAGGTGGCAGGAGGGCACGATGGTTATATATGCATCTCAAAAAAAGAAGATTCTGCCCGAGGTGGTTCGAATCCTGTCTCGGGCGCCTTTCTGTGTGGCGTTTGTGTGTTCTCTCCCACTGTTCTGCGTGGGTTTCCTCCGGGTTCTTGAGTTTCATCGCACAACTAAAAAAAACACATTCATGAATTGGCCGCTGCCGTTGTAATACACAGACGCGCAGTGTCCGTCGGGTTTGCGCTGGCTCTCTGTGTGGTTGCCTCCTCGCCCACCTCTGTTTCCTGTAGCGCTTGGGACCTCTGGATGAAAGGTGCCGCTGCCCATATAAAAACGTAATCAATATTCACTTGTTAAATTCATAGAACGGTCCATTGTTTAATATATTTCAAAATAACCTGAAAAGTGACTCAATAAGGATACACACAGCAATCATCACCCCTACTGTGAAAACCCATCAGTCATGAGACCAGATAAACAAACACAATAATATTAATGACATGAATCATCATAACCATTCAGGTCACTAAATAATGTATTTATAATCCAAAATACATCAAGTAATTGGTCTCAGTTCTCACCAAAATGCCTCACAGGATACGAAACCTATATTTGTATATATATAAGATTACAACAGGTTTTACCGTATCTGGAGGTGTTAAGATCTTAACACCTGCATAATCGCCAGATACGGTAAAACCTGTTGTAATCTTATAAATGGTCTGTTGCCCACAGGTCTGGTGTCCCCCCTGCCGCATATCTTGGAGAACAGGAGAGAAAAAAGTAGTGCATTATACATTATCTGAAAATGGGAAACTAATTTTGTACAAGGCGAAAATAACACAATGTGCAGAAACTTACTTTTCAATGTGACTTCGAATAAATCAAGTGCCGGGAACTTTGTGTACAAAATGTAATACAAGCAATTTGCAACACCCAGTTTGTACTTTGAAATGTAACGTTTTAATATAAACTCAGCGGCTATATTGAGCAATCGGAACCCTTAAGGTCATACGGAAACTTCGGCAAGTTTCGCATCGTCGCTGCGAGTGGCCTCGGAGCGATGGCGAATCAATCGTCGGCCACCGCAGTCTGTGCGGGAGCGGTGGCGCCCACCTGGGAGCTCGTGACGCCCACCTGGGAGCTCGTGAATCTGGGCGGGTGGTCGTTGATGTCGGTCACCGTGATGACGACCGTGGCGGTGGCCGAGAGACCCCCGCCGGAGCCGTTGAGGTCGGCAGCCACCACCTGGAGACTGTGCGAGGGGGCGACCTGGAGGTCGGACATCGAGAGTTTGCCATCGAGGGCTGAGCTTTAGAAAGGAAAAAAAAACACAGGAATGTTTAAAGTGAACCCTGAGGGGATATTTCCCGTCGTTTTACTGCAGAGAATAAACAAGGACAAATCGGTGATAATCCATGTGATGTAACATTCTCAGGAGGGCCCTTAGGAGGCCTCCACTGGCAGGGATTTCACGGTGTCCCCGAATTGTGATGGTGGATTATTGTTGTTACTGCAATGATGTGTAATAAATGAAAAAAAAACTTGCGGAATAGTCATGTCGAACGTTCCTCCTCCTCAAACACGGCTATCCCAAAAGAGCAGCTCTTAAGTTAATTCTTCATTCGTCGAGCAGTGAGAATCCTACATCAACAGACAGCGAATTCGCCAGATGTTGTATATGGCTCAGGTCTGCTATTGCTCGCTCACGTGACTGCGAGAGACAGCCACGCTAGACACCGATTGGCCTATACTTCCACGCCGGTTACGCTTATTCGAAGAGGTGGGTTTAACCCAGAGGTCAAAGTAAGCCAGTACAGCCCGGTACGGTGTGCCGGTAAGAGAGTGGCCCTAGCGTTGGCTACAGTACAGACGGGAAGGGGGGGAGGGGTGCGATGCGAGCTTACCGGCAAGAAATGCAAGTTACTTTCACCTTGGAGTACCCACACTTCACCCCACCGCACGTGACTTGCCAAGTGACTAACGGGTGAACCCATTTATACTGCTGGATAGACAGAGGTGGTGGTAACTGAAGACACGTGCTCATGGTATTAACTGCTGCTCCGGGATTTCGAATTAAACCAGTTGCTTGTGCGTGCAACCATAGCAGCACAAGAGGTGAATAAAGGACTTGGCATTTGCAGTGAAATTGAGTGGACAAACTGTGGTACTGATTTGATCTTAATGGGATGTATGAAGGAAACTGGAGTGCCCGGAGAAAACCCACGCGGGCATATTCTCTCCCCGTGTCTGTGTGGGTTTTCGCCGGGCACTCCGGTTTCCTCCTGGAGTCCAAAAAAACATGCTGCTGTATAGGTTAACTGGCTCGCAGACTAAATTGCCCTCAGTGCCCGGTGATGGACTGGAGTTCCATTGTGGGTATATCCCTGCCTTGCACTCTGTATCTTCCGGGATAGGCTCCAGCTCACCGCGACCCTGTACAGGACTAAGCGGTTTCTAACAATGAGATGAGATGATGGATGTATGAACATATACGCAATGGGTGCAAGGTGTGAAACATGCTCGCAAGTGTGATTAATTTTAAAAGTACCACATTAAATATTCAGTGGAGTCAAAATCGTGGGCAGGGTCAACTTCGCTGATCGGTTGCCTGAAGTCAGACAAATCGGAATCGCCCGATGCATTCTGCATCGGAAAATCATGTTACGCGGATAGATTAACGATGGTCTGTGGAGACCAGACCCTTGAGGTGCAAAAGGTTGAGATCCCTTACATTAGACTTCAGAATGCAAGTGGCTGGAGAGGGCTTGTGTCAGCAGCCAGACCTCTCCTGTTTGTCCATCTGACCCACAGTAAGTTAGCAAAGAGAATTCCAAATGCAACGGCACAACCTGTCTATTAAGTACTCACCTCTCTGTCCAGCCCCGACTCCCCCACAGTGATGATGCCGGTTTGCACCTCAATTGCAAACGCACTCGTTTCAGGGATAATCTTATATGCGATCTGAGCATTTGGAGTTCCTGGGTCATCTTTATCAGAAGCAGAAACTTTCCACACGCTCGCTCCTGTTGAGAATCAAACAAACAACAATACCAACGTGTCCTTTGCTGCTTACAAAAATGTGTTCGTTTTCATCGCTACACTATACTTTTGGGTAACCTTCAATTCCCGAACCATTAACAAGTGTTGATTAATTTCAGGCTGAGTAAACCTAGGGTATGCACGATACAGCACTAGAGCAAATTCATTTACGCGGCAGGGTGGCGCAGTGGTAACATCTGGGGCAGGGTGGCGCAGTGGTAACATCTGGGGCAGGGTGGCGCAGTGGTAACATCTGGGGCAGGGTGGCGCAGTGGTAACATCTGCGCCTCACAGACAGAACGGTTCTCGCCCGAGCAGGTTCGATCCCCGCCTTGGGCACCTTTATGTATAGAGTTTGTGTATTCTCTCCCCCTGTTCTGCGTGGATTTCCTCCGGGCTCTCCGATTTCCTCCCACAATAAAAAAAAACTCATTAATTAATTGATCGATGACATCCTAATATAGAGGAAGCGGTGTGTGGCAATGTGGTGCCGGCAAACTGCTTGACTGCCTCCTCCTCCTCCGCCTCTCTGTGCTCTCCTCACGCCTCTGAGCCGTTCTCTGTCGAATGAATTCCTTCGACAGTGAATGAATATGTGCGCGTTATAAATGTAAAATTATTATTATGATTTCGAAGCGCTGTGCACATTGCCCAAGCGAATTTTAACACAATAACAATAGCATCCTTGCGGGAATATCTCCCGTTATGGTGCTCGTGATGCATCTCCAACAGAGCGAGCTTTCAGAGAATCTTTAGGGAGCCCTGCATCGCAGGAACCTTGGTCTAATCTTCCACACCGCTTGCCAGCCGTCGTGGAAGACGTTGCAGTAACCCGTACCTAACCCCACCACTTGCAAGCTGCCGATCGAATTATTGTGGCGTTGCCATTATTGCTCCTGGGTGGACTCAAGTGGAGGTCTTCAGGCCGTGCTCCTGGTGTCTTTACCCGTTTGGGCGGCTTCCGAAACCTCGGCGCCGAATGTCGCTTGAGCAAACTCAGGGCTGTTGTCATTCTGATCGACCACCTTGATTATGACAACGATCGGATCAAGTGTTGCTCCGCCGCCCTCAGTCTGGCTGCATGTGAGCTGTGAGTCGGGAAAGTAAGCGCGCACAAGTCACCACGGTTATTCCTTCTATTGCAAGCCATTGCTTAAATGATGTGTTACAGCAGCCCTGAGTAATAAGCAGCACCTGTTAAAGCTGCTTCCCTTTGTAATGAGTTCTGGAGACTACAAACTAACTGGTGTCTTTCACAGATGTGTAAACATGCCAAGAAAATTGAGCATTCCGCAATAAATATTTTATTCTGTGGGCCCAGATTGAATATTTTAGTTGTTGGCACAACACTTAAAGTCGAGTTGTACAAATGTCAATATCACCAATAAAAGTAAATCGTGCGATGAACTTGTTTTAAAAGATGTTTGTCCTCTAATCCACTGTTGTTAGCGATACTGGACTTTACAACCATGGCCAGATGCGTGCCAACCGCTAGATGGCGATGATGCGATTTCCTCCGAGCCGAGAGAACAGCCTGTAGCTGATTGGCAAGATCCTCTATGGAGTTGTCACGCAACATGACCAGGGTAATAATGATAAAGTGGTAATCGTAATAAAATCAATGACACAAATAGAATTAATAAAATACCTGCAAGATACCACATCTCGTGGTCTGGTTGTGACATCACAACAGCTATCAACCAAAGAGAGGCCAGGAAATTAGCTGTGACCTTACGCCTGCCTGGCCTTATCATATCCATGAAGCTACGAAATCTGGCATGATTACATATGAAACACCTCTACTTAATTGTAATTAACTTTGCAACCATCAACAAAATAACCACAACTCTCCTGATGAGAAAAAAAAAACAATCACCAAAGACTTCTCAGCTTCGAAATTCACACGAAGTGAAATCTCGATGGCCTTCCGGTGCTTTGGTGCGAGTGAGAGATGTGTGGGGGTGGCCGACCTTGAACTCGGAGTGCTGCTCTCTGTCCAGGGGTCCGGTGACGCTCAGCTCGGGCACAAACTCTTCGACGGTGAACAGCCCCACGGGTGGCCGGTCAGCTCCCGGCCCCGTCAGTGCGAAGAACAATTCGTCACCTCCTGCGGGCAGCTGGAAGCAGCGGCGACTGTTGCTTACACGGTTGGACGAAGAAGCCCCCCTCCACCCTAACCCCCCACCCCCACTACGAAAGGGTCGTAACGTACGCGACGCGGTGTCTGGAAAATGTTGGCGTCGGCTGACTGCATGGCAGCCTTCCCCCTCCCCGCATCTCTGCGGGTGTCCTCGCTACGCCTCTATATCCGTGTCTCGTCCATGAACAGATGTGGAATTTGCGCGGCGCGTTATAAATTGTATTATTATTATATCGGTAAGTGGTAACGTCTGGCCAAACACAGAACGTCTATCACTAAGTTTAACCACATTGCTCATAGCCAATTATACCTGGTTAGCGCTCTCTCTCTCTCTCTCCTTATATATGAATGTGTCACTGGGGTAGAAATTAAAATTATGACTTTGTACGAAGCTGAGAATGAGTGGTTCTGCAGAAAGATTGGCCTGAGCCATGGAAAGGTGGAATTTCTCCCCACCCTGGCCTAGGGCTGTTAGTTGGGACGTGATACGTGTGTACGTGTCTGTACATGTATAGTTTGCATTTGAATGTGTTTATGTACGTGTGTGCACCACAAATGCGTTTGATCTAGACTGGGTTGGTCGCTTATATGTTCCTATTTGTTTTACCGATCCAATCCCTCTATAGAGTGACAGAATTAGCGAAATGGCTAAGACAGCTCCAAGCCCAGGTGTCCGAACATTAAACTGACATCTCCTAGTTGTTTGCGTCACAAACACTCAAAAACTCATTGAGCAGAAAATGCCAAGATCTACCTTCAGCGAAATTACATGTGTATACTTACTAAGTGATTCCGGGGTGGAACAAGTTACATTTGATGGGTTTTTATTTAACGAAGTGAGAACTCCGTTAAACCAGGGCAGTCTCATTTTCAAAAAGAGATCCAGGTGACCACAAAGACATAGTTGCAGCAACTAAGGTTTAGAAAATTGGAATGAATTCAACCCCATCGCTAAATAAATGGAACAACATTGCGCTGCACAAACATTACTCAACAGCAACGAAAATAAATTTCCTCTAACGAAAGTGGACTTGGACAAATGAAACAACATATTCATAAACGACACAGGTGCATTAAAATGTACAGCAACATGGTTTTTTTTTCTTTATATCATGACCTACATCATTACATCATAAAAAGCGTGGGGTTTTTTTTATCTTTTTAAAACCATACTCACGGTGTCTAACAATTTTGGGAAAGGTCCCTGGCCGTTCTCCTCAATGCTGATGAAGATCGGAGACGCAGCCCTCTCCACGCGTCCGTCGAACCAACCTGGTGAAGCGGAGAGGTCAGCGCAGGGAGGTCAGCGTATAGAGGTCAGCGTAGACTGGTCAGCGGATATTGTTTTAGCGCCCTTCCTCGTGCCACACACGCAGACAGGGGGAGGTCACACAACCCGCGTGGCTGACAGAGACAACACGGCGCAGTATTTTAGTTTTCTAAAAAAAATCAATGTTTGGCAATCTTTTCTATACAGAAATAACATTCCGCAGAAAGATAATTCTCGTGACAACGCATATGCAGAAGACGATTATGAATTGCGTTTGTTGTTTTCATCACAACAGATGTGAATACAATTATCTACAGATATCCATTAATTAGGTTTTCTTTGCACAGCTGTTGTATTTAATTAAAACTAAAACACTGCCAATTTTAGACCGACTCCTGAATGATTTCTTGGATTTATTTCTGTTTGACACATAATACAACCTAGTTATATACAGGATGAAACATACTAATGTATGGTCAACTGGAGATGGGTAAGGCGTGCTACGTTTGTGGGCATTAGTCAGCAGGGAGTGAGCTTACTTTGGGTTTTCTCTATGAAGTAATTTGCGACTAAGTTGTCAAATTTGGACCATAGCACCAGGACACAAGGCCCATTCGCTGAGTTTGTTTAATTATGCAATCTTGCGTGTCAGAGTTTAATTTACGGCTACGGCTAGAATGTCATCTTTGCACAAATTGTTGCTGTGTGTATGTGTTTGTTTACCCTTTGGTGTTACACGCTGTTGCGTTGCACGGATCTCCCAGCCAGAGCTTGCAAGCTCACTGGGTACTCTCTGCTGTAATAATAAACACCGATCTATCTTTTTTTTTTAAATATGCATTACGCGACAGCATTCCTAACATCCAATGCCAAGCAAACAGTGGCATTTGTCGCTTTGGTTAGAGCATCCACAGCATTTGCCAGGGCGGCCGGCATTTATTTAACCACACACCTCTGTAACAAGCAGCCAACGTAATACCTACAGGTCAACGCAAACAAGTCATAACGAGAGGAGTCATTATTCTTCGTGTCACGAGCCTCATGTAAACAAAACACAACAACACAATTGCCACCTGCAGTGCTGCATGCTGTAGAGAGCTGCCGCACACTACACGCCCAGGGGCATCTGCTATGGAGCTCTTCCTAATCTCTCCAGCGGGGAGGGATAAGCAAGTTACAACATCTCAGCAAGTTACAGCATCAATGTCAGGTAACCTAGCCAGAATATCTTTGGACTGTGGGAGGAAATCGGAATGCCCGGCGAAAACCCACGCGGACACGAGGAGAACACGCAAACGTCACACAAAAAGGCACCCGAGCCGGGAATCGAACCCTTCTTGCTGTAAGGCAGCAGTGCCGCTCACCGTGCCGCCACCTTCCACATGTGGTTAGCACGTGATGAGGAATTATTGCAATAAGAGAAATCGTTTAATTGCAGTGCTGGGAATCGGTTGATACGACGGACGATCAATTACGTATGAGACAGAACTCGCGTAAAGGACTGTGACACGAACACCATTCGCCAAGAGAGCACTCGAGTCGTGCCATCCATCCGTTGAACGCCATCCGTGTCAATTTCGATTTGAAGGCTGAAGATGAACAAGCTCGCGTTGCAATGCATAGAGTGCCCGGCGAAAACCCACGCGGACACGGGGAGAGGACATGCAAATTCCACACAGAAAGGCACCCGAGCCGAGATTCGAACCCGGGACCTTCTTGGTGTGAGGCGACAGCGCTACCCACTGGGCCACCGTGCCACCCAGCTATAACATCTACGCCTGACAAAAAGAAGGTCCTGCCTGAGTCGGTTCGATTGCTGTGTCGGGCATCCTTCTGTGCAGAGTTTCCGTGTTCCTCCTCTGCTCTGCGTGCGTTTCCTCCTGGTTTTTCGGTTTCGTGCCACAAGCAACATAAACACCAATTAATTAATTGGCGGAAAACATCGTAAAATATAAGACGCAGAGAGTGGCGGGCTGGCGCCGTCTGACTAAATGGCTGCCTCCCCCAATCACGCTCTTCCGCAGTGCCTTGGGGTATGTCTAAAGGCGGATCTCTCGACATACATATTATATATTGCCTGGAGCTATTACCTTGATGCTACAATAAACTAACAAATAGTGTATCTATGCACAAGGGGCATAGCATGCGTATTTATTTACGTAAATAATGGTGACGGGAAGGTCAAAACATAGCTCGGGGATCTTTAAAACCAATAAAAACAGCAAGCTTTGCAAATATACGTGGGTAATCACTGCCATGTTATGTTCAAAAAATAATTAGAAAAATAAAAATTCCGCTGAGAATTTCAAGAACTACAGTGCACATGTATTTTCTCTTGATCAGTGATAAATATCTAATTATTTCCCTTTATAAAAACTAAATCTTTGCAAAGTTAACCACCTGCCACGACTAATTCATCAACACGAAGTGAATGGATGAACCTACGGTGCCTGAGTAGCTGTGCAGCATGGCTGCATTAGATCCTGGTGCAAGAAATTAATCGTGGTCGGGGGGGGGGGTTCTGCGGTCTGCCTGCCACCCCCAACGTCTATTCATAGCCTAACACCTGGGACCATCCGGTCCACGGTTCTCAGTGTAAAGTCTCTCCGCTAAAGCCACGAAGTTCGATTTTAAAAGACCGCGGCTGAGTAGTCCTGTGGACTGCGCTGGGTCACGTCATGGGTTCATTTCTCACGGCCACCCAATTCAACTTGACGTAAAAGCAGAGGTAAAAGTTAACCGGTGTGGTCCGGTGTGGTCCGATGGGGTCCGATGGGGTCCGGTGGGGTCCGGTGGGGTCCGGTATGAAAGGAGTCTCTGTATGCACCATAGTGCCCTCATAGGTGCTCGTTACCGCCGCATGCCCCCTAACAGTCCGCGAAGACTGTATGGGGTGATATCTGTCTTCCGTATTTCACCATGAACTGTAAATTAAGAGTAAACGCTCGCCTTCATGTCTATCGATGAAGGTTATTGACCATTTCTCTTAAGAGCTACTCTTTCTCGATAGACGCATCGAACATTCGTGGTGATGCCTCCAGCGTGGGAGGCGAAACTCTGCGAAGCAGAGAGGAGGAACGCTTGACACGGCTATTCCGATAGAGCAGTGGCCTTCCTGTCAACTAACAGGCATATGCCAGCTTCCTGAGCGGTGGGTTACAAAGGAAGCCATGTGCTCGGTAACATAATGCACTTCAGAGCTCTTGTAACCCCGAATATTGTAGATAGTGATAGGTCAGCAAGGAGAGCAATGAGGCATCACATTTCGGATATTTCGTGGAGGCAGCATGTTAACATGAACCAAACTCAAGTTGCGCCCATTGAGCAACAAGGAAAAATATTTTGTTTTCAAATAAGCCGTGGCAGAATTCCCAAGTGTGGGCCATGTTGTGCCACGTCCTGACAAGCATTCAAAACGGGGACATTATCTGTACGGATACGTTTAAGAGGCGTTGTTGCCTACAGGCCATCGGACAAACGTCTCGTCAAAAACAATCGCGCATCTCACTGAGAACCAAAATCATTGATACATTTGTCACGAACATTGTCAGCCATAAAGACAAAGCAAATCATAGGTGACGTTTCGGGTAATGATCCTTCTGCACAGAACATAGCACTGCCAGAGGAGTATTGTGGCTATCAGTTGGATACAGCACTTTATTATACCATAGGTTTGATAAGGGATCAATAATTAAACATGTTTTCTGATGTTTAAATGATAATCGTACGCTTAAGGAGCAACGCTTTTAATGCAATATAATGATGCAGGGGTTGTCACGGCTCGGTATATTAGAATTGCTCTAGGTCGCTGTTCTTTCGGGAAAGCCGTGTCGAGTGTTGATACGCAATAGCCGCATCCCAAAAGAACAGCTATGCAGACCAATCCTCATTTCGTACAATAATAGACATTTAATATTATTGATGCCGAGATAGGGAAAAAGTAAAAGTGTCCCCATCCCGAAATGAGCAACTGAGTCATGGTCACCTCCCCTGTGGTCCCGCAATTCTGGAAGACGCAATGGGCTGGAAGATTAAAGGCAAGGCGAATATCAGGTGTTATCGGGCACATTGGCTAGAATCCAGCGCGGAGGACCATTGTGTCCACCGTTTTGATGCAATCTTTTCGACAGCAGCGTAAATATGATGTGGCACGCTTGACAGATGCATCACACGGCGCCATCAGAGGGAAGATATGCATGCCCCTACAGTGTTGTTGCCGAGTGTGCGGCTTTGTCATCGGATAGCAATTCAAGCCCTGGCAATCTCAATGTACATAAGGAGAACACACCGGCTGAAAGGCTGAGCGCAGCCAACTATGCGATTCATCGCAAACATTAGCTTTGGTGCATCTTATAGCTTTGATTTGTGTCAAGAACATATTTGTCTTGCACAGGCTTGTTCGCGTGAATGTCAGGACGCTGTACAAAGCGCAGCTCAGCACAAAATGAGACATCGTAACAATTTTTGTTTTTAATTTTCATATAATAACAACATCATGACTGTAATTCATGCATTTGTAAGTTGTGGCAACAGCCTCACCAATCTTCTTCAATATCCAGAGCCTAATCAAACTATAAGTCCACCCGGTAAAGACTCAGAACCGTGGAAATATAGATTTCAAATTTGGTGATAATACCCGTTTGTATTTCTGTGTAAAGCACAGATTTACACGAGTGAAATGGAGGAATTTGTGAGCACGGATGCAACGCTGCAAAGCATGCCGGCACCTATCGGCATTATGTTCGTCTCTGGAATAATTACCAGATGATTCCTGCAAACTCGCAAACAGCTGGAGCGAGCTCTGCGGGATTGAACTTCAAGCGCGTGGAGGAGGCTCGTGAAAGAAGTTGATAGGCAGCCGGCAGTGGCCATTCTCCAGGCACGACGGGCGATTGAGATGCAATTGGGCACAGCGATTGTCGGCGTATCGAGCAGGTAATGTAGATCGAGATGGCACAGTAGGGCATCAGGGTGGCTCGTCTACCTCTCGGCCCAGTCTAGTGATCGTCACTTCCAAGATATAATTGTTCCTGGTTGCCTTCAATTCTCCACGTGTCTCGCTGAGCCCAAATAGTCTCGTTGAGGTGTTATCGGAAAAAGAGGGCTCATTGGGGAAGGACACCTAAGTGTCTGGGTGTATGGAGGTTGATCACCATAGGCCATGAGCCAAGAGGATAAAGTGTCACTGCCTGCAGTGGAGAATGCCACCGGTGTCTGCCGTAAGCGAAACATCTTAGCGCATATAGAAAAATAGATCACATGACCATTGCGTTCCAAAATGGTATGTCTCAATCACGCCATGGAGGCTTTCTGTAATAACATTTTCTCATAAAAAGCTTCCACTGTGACCTTTTAATTGTACAAGTCTATCATCGTTCGATAAAATTATTCAAAAAAATGTATTGTTGACATTTGCCACCCAGGGTGATACCACGAAGCCACGTTTGTGTCAATGGCTCAAAGAAATGGCATATAGCCCCCTAACTATATACTTAGCTTGAACATCAGATTGTTGGTCTTGAGTGCCACCTTGTGGAAATAATAGTGAATAAAAGTATAATTGAGTGATTTTTTTCATAATTGTATACAGAACCAGTAAAAAGCAAAATAATGTCGGTATACACTATTTTATCTCTCAGTCAGTAAGCATCTGCACGCGCATAGTCCTGTACAGGGCAGCGGGGGATGGAGCCTATCCCTGCAGTTCGAGGGTGCAAGGCGGGGGAATACCAAGGATGTGACGCCAGTACATCGCAGCGCCCTTTTTGGGGCAATTTACACAGAAGATCTCATCTCATCTCATTGTCAGAAACCGCTTAGTCCTGTACAGGGTCGCGGTGAGCCAGAGTCTATCCCGGCAGATCCAGGGCGCATGGCAGGGATATACCCACGATCGGACGCCAGTCCATCACCGGGCAATGTGGGCAATTTAGTCTGCAAGCCCATTAACTTATGCAGCAGCATGTTTTTGGACTGTGGGAGGAAAACGGAGTATCTGGCGAAAACCAACGCAGACACGGGGAGAACATGCAAACTGCACACAGAAAGGCACCCGAGCCGGTAACCGAACCTAGGAACTTCTTGCTGTGAGGCAGCAGCGCGACTCACTACGCCACGGCACCGCTCACTGTAATCTCTAAATACCAAACGTCAAGGCTCTACAGCGCTTGACTCCGCACAAGGTGCTGAACTAACCCTCGGATCTGGCTTGGCCTGAATCCAGACGGCCGACGGATCACAAACTATAAGTCGTCAAATTATATACCGTGACAAAGTCAACCTGCAAAATGTCAGCTCTGTAGCTTCTCGATGATCGTAGATATAAGGATTCACATTTTAAAAACAAAATATATTCATATGCAAATCTATACATATCAACGAGGTGGCGTTACATAAAAGTGTGTAAAAAATAAGATGCTTCTGAATATATTGTGTGCGTGAGCACACATACACAATGAGAAGCAGTGTGTACAACCACGTAGTGCGTTATGTAATTTGCACAATCCCAACCACATAGGTTTCGTTCCAAGCTATGCACATCAATACACATCTTGATCTGGCAGTCATCTAAGTCAGCTCGGCCCAAAACAATAATTGGATTGTGAGGTGGTGCGTCAGCATCAGCAGTGGGAGTCAAGGGCAGCCTGATGTCGTTCCGTCTACACAACTACATCGCGTGCAATATCGGTCTAAAACAAGAAGAAGAATAATGGCATTTCTCGAGCGCTTTTCACCCGAGGGTCACAAAGCGCTGCACAGAGATGTGGACTGGTTGCCTCCGACCTCCCGAACATCCTCCACGCAGTACATCGTCATGGGAACTCATTTCCCTTTGGTGCTTGTGTGAGCACGCCTGGTTTCACGTGTGTTCTCTCATATACTGAGAGCAGACATCTCAATGTCATCTCATCGCATTGTCAGGAACCGCTTAGTCCTGTACAGGGTCGCGGTGAGCCGGAGCCTATCCCGGCAGACACAGGGCGCAAGGCAGGGATATACCCACGATGGGACGCCAGTCCATCACCAGGCACTGCGGCTAATTTAGTGTGCAAGCCAATTAACCTATGCAGCAGCATGTTTTTTTGGACTGCGGGAGGAAACCGGAGTGCCCGGCGAAAACCCACGCGGACACGGGGAGAGAACAAGCAAACTCCACACAGAAAGGCACCCGAGCCGAGATTCGAACCCGGGACCTTCTTGCTGTGAGGCGACAGCGCTAACCACTGGGCCGCCGTGTTTCTGTGCAGCGCGCAAATCTAGCTCACGTCAAGTCAGCATTGCTTTACACGCAGATTCCAATACAAAATAAATCGCAATATATGTTGTCGATGAGAATTGCTCTCAGAAACTGCTCTTAGAGCATAACCGTATCGACCTCTCCCCCTCTCTCCGTCGCGACGTTTC
>JAZEWT010000014.1:20730087-20741737 GCA_036362905.1 Mordacia mordax | reverse complement strand
AGCCACGCAAGTGATTGTGAGGACACGGAGAATTTGTCAACTCTGGCAATGCCTTGATGCCATCACACGATACAATCACTTGCTCACATATCCGGTGATGGACTGGCGTCCCATCGTGGGTATATTCCTGCCTTGCGCCCTGTGTGTGCTGGGATAGGCTCCGGCTCACCGCGACTCTGTACAGGACTACGTGGTTTCTGACAATGAGATGAGACAGACAGGTCACATGCTAGGAAGGCCTCGCGTTGTAACTACTGCAATAAGAATCGTTATAGCTCAGCGCAGAATTCTCTGGTGTGTTTTAAATGCTTTTAGTGGCGTTTCTTTAAACCTGTTACTTTACATTTAAACGCTGTAGATCGTGTTCGGTTTGGTGTTCACTGCAATAATGGGGCTTTGCTTTGAAAAATAAAATGTGTATACCACCACGACACCCTACCCATGCCTGAGGCCACCATGGTCACTCCACTGCTGGATGAAAGCTTTCTGATGCTGCCGACACCGCCTGCGACGCTGTGATGGAGAATCGAACCAGAACTTGTGCACGCCATGCTCCCATCGCTCCATCTTCCCGCATTCAATTCCTTGGCTGCCACTCAGTTATCACTCAGGACTATCGACTCTCATTTATTTTATGGTTGTGACCTTCCCAAACTCACTCGCAATAGTTTAAATTGTGTCGTTAACACGCGTACGTTCTCTAATCGCAGGGATTGTAATGATGTCGGTTGTCACGGCTCGATGCATGATGATTGCTTCGAAAAGCTGCTCTCTCGGGACAGAGAGAGGAAGCGATCGACGCGGCTGTCCCGAGAGAGCAGCTTTTCGCAGCAATCATCAATCCGGGGCTTCTCAACAAGGCTCACTTGGGTCTGGTCTCCACGGACCACTAGGCGGCGCTCGCGGGCCATTGATGGTTGAGACTGGGACCTCTAATCACTCTGTTACTCTATACTTCATAATGACACGGTTTATAACGCGCTGCACAAACTCCACGCCAGATCACTGACGAGAGACAGATACGGGAGGCTTCGCGAGGAAACCACAGAGAGGCGGGGAGGGGGAGGGCAGCCGTGCAGCGAGCTGGTGCCAACATTTGCCAGACACCGAGTCCTTTATGTTACCAGTCAATTCATTAATGAGGTTGTTAATGTTTGTGGGAGGAAACCCAGGAAGAACAGGGAGGAGAGCACACAAACTCCAGACAGAAAGACACCTGGGGTGGGACTCTAACTGCCTCAGTCAGGACCTTCTTTCTGTGGGGCGTAGATGTTCCCACTGTGCCACTGCGTGACCCCACACTGACTCTCGAGAGCACAATGTACCTGAAACGGATTACTTTTGCTTTGCTCATTCTGACTAAAGTCACTGCGAAACAGATTAATTGTGCTCAGCGTTAGCACCGATGCGATAGCACTGTGGTGGCAGAGCCGCTGCCAGGATTGGTACCAGGATCACGTACCGGCTTGCCAGCTGTTGTTAATGCGTGCAGAGCCGCTCGGAAGGAGGCTGAGCACGGCATTGCTGGGAGAGAACTGGGCTGCTGTGCGGGGAGACTCCTGAGAGAGACAACAACATTAGACACCATGTAGGAGACGGTATAAATATGCATTGTGGACAGGTGGTTCACTGGTAGAGCGCGCAGCTTCCAGTCTGAAGGTTACGAGTTTATTTCGGGATTGGTGATAGAGATGAACTTTACAGTCATCTCATCGTCAGAAACCGCTTAGTCCTGTTGCGGTGAGCCGGAGCCTGTCCCGGCACACACAGGGCGCAAGGCAGGGATATACCCACGATGAGACGCCAGTCCATCACCGGGCATTGCTGAGGGCAATTTAGACTGCGAGCCAATTAACCTGTGCAGCAGCACGTTTTTTGGACTGTGGGAGGAAGCTGGAGTTCCCGGCGAAAACCCACGCGGACATCCCATCCACACACAAGTGCAGGACACAGAAGAACGAAATGATGTTGCTCACGATCGCCGATGCAAAAAACAAAACAAAAAGGCTGAAAACAAATTCAACAGGACACGCAGATGCCTCGACGCATCATCTCTCTGGGGTCGATAAAACTACTATCACTTCGTGAGGAAATGAACAGCGCTTGTCCTACGGATACACTCGCGCCTACCTTGAGAATGTGGAATTTACACCAGCGAATGGGGCCGATGAACCGGAAATGAACGCCCACAATATCTGAACGCTCATTTGAGCAGCAAATCGCTGAATATTCTTATTGAAAACATGGCCCTCATGATTAACAACGCATACGCTACTGTGCTCTGAGATAACTTCATGCAACCATATGTAGGAAATCAATGGCGCTTCATTACAATTCGGTGGGCTGTCAATCTTCACCCATGAAATAAAGTGGTAGTAATGACATCAGACAGGTGGTTCTGCATATAACCTGATGACAGAGTGTTAAATCAGTTATCAAGTGGATGCATTGGTAATTTTAGGTGAAAACTCTCAGTTAAGTTAAGTTTTACTCGGTGTCATTAACAGGATAGGGCGCTAGGCAGGGCTATATCCAGGGTATGACGCCAGTATATCGCAGGGCACGAGGGGACAATTAACGCAGCAGTACAATTAACCTGAGGACCTTCTTGCTGGGAGGCAGCAGCGTTACTCACTGCGCCTCCGCGCCTCCCACGGACAAACATTACACAAATTCCACTGCTAATTGGTTATAAACGTTACTGATTAAGTTTCTGATATTAATTCTCACATGGCTAAATACTGCAATTGATGTCACGTATGATAAAGTACTTAGTATAGTACTATATATCTGTCATTCTTCGGATTATAATATTAACTCACTAAGTTAATAATAGTGCTCAAAGTTAGTAGTGATTTTAAGATAATTAAAAGGATATTATTACGATATAATCATGATCATTTAAATAATTGCCAATTTCAACACAATAACTACAACACTGAAACACGTTATTACCATTTACACACAAATGTACTGCATTGGACGCATTCTGATAAAATAGATTTTAATATTTGTATTACATTTTTCTTTAAATTAAACGCACAGTGCATTAAGATTGTGACTATGTAGTGAAGCTGCACAATGTGGATTAACAGTGAAACAAAGTAACTTAATAAACTTTAATCACACCTACCCGAGACAGCAGTACCGCAATGCACAGCACTAGTGCAGTGTCCATTGTAGGGTCTCAGACTCGACAGTAGAACATCATGTGCCGATAGTCTTTTATAGTCTCGTATTGTGAAGTCAGTGTTTGTTGACACACGGAAGGGCAGCAGTGAACCACGCACCTCCCACCTTCGCTCGCATGTCAGGTCTGCAGGTGATCTCTCTGGGCGCAGGGTGCCTCGTTCCTTCATTGATTTATCAAACAAAATTGTCACCTGTGCTACCAGCGGCCTGCGAAGCGTGGCCACGTAGCCTCGTCAATTTAATTGTCTCATCTCATTGTCAGAAACCCGCATAGTCCTGTACAGGGGCGCGGTGAGCCGAAGCCTATTCCGGCAAACACAGGGCGCAAGGCAGTGATATACCCACAATGGGACGCCAATCCATCACTGGGCAAGCCAATTAACCTAAGCAGCAGCATGTTTTTTTTTGACTGTGAGAGGAAACCGGAGTGCCCGGCGAAAACCCACGCGGACACGGGGAGAGAACATGCAAACTCCACACAGAAAGGCACCCGAGCCAAGATTCGAACCCAGGGAGTTCTTGCTGTGAGGCGACAGCGCTACCCACTTGCTTGATATTTGACATTTTAAAATGTTGTTCAGCATTATCCACTTCAGCAACAGATGGAAAGCAACGGTAATTCCCAGCCTAAATGCCTGTCCATATGCACAAAGTGAGCCACACGTCCGTGAATATTCCACAGTCTCACGCGCAGCAATGCGAAATTGTCTCGTCTTGATCACTAATGAGCACACAACACATACACGTGCCATTTATAAATATATTCTTCCTAGCCATTCTCTGGGGCACGAATGTTATGAAATTATCAGGTGAACATTTCTCGAGAGCATACAGCGATGCTGTCCCACATTATTAGTAGAGAAGTCTATTTCAGTGACTCATTTACAATCCAGTCAGGTGGCCTAATTGTAGAGTGAGCCGCTCATGATTGGGAGGTTGGGCGTTTCAATCTAGATTTAGATTGACTCAATCTCCTTCATGAAGAAGAATAGTGGTTCTTCTGGAGACTTACCTTGGCATTATATATATGGAACTTACACATTTTTAAGAACCGTAAAATGGAGTTCAGTTTTGGAAATATAACGCATTATAATAACACACCCTTCAATTGTATTTGCTTCTCAACCCATCTCAAATCAGGTCGATACCATGCTCGGTTGGAGCAACAACAAAAAATGCCACACATTTACATAAAATTAATATTTCTACTCTCGTTAAGCGTGCCATTAATCAGTGTCACGTGTTACTCGACGCTTAATTAACGACGCTGCTAAGTTCTTCCGAAACAACGTGGGTCATCACTTTAGTAGACAGGCCGTGTTGTCATTCAACAAGCGTGGGCCGGCCCAGAATTTCACAATAATGAAACGATGTAACGCTCCGGCGCGCCGGTGATCCCGGGGGCGAAAACAGACCCAACAGCAGCCAAGGTGCGCTGGGATTTCACCGTGGCTCCTGGCACATGCCTCGCGTTTTCCAAGGACAAACGCTGAGTGCTGGAGACCGGGCGTCAGGTCCTCTGGGCATCTTTTCGACCCGGAGGAATCTTTTTTGCTCAGCGAAATGCAGCCCCGAGGAAAGCACGGCTTCAGGGTGTACCTTACAGGGCAACCTGCTAAAGAATTGCTCTCACGGAGTTACAGTTTCCATCGGTATCATGTGTGTCCTTCGTAGTACAAATTTGATGGTTTTAAAAGCATTGCAATAGATTTGCTGCATCATGATGATGCTGATAATCTAGCAGGCAGAAAGGCGCCCCTACCATGAATGGAACCTGGGCCCTTCCAGCTGTGAGGCGGCAGTGCTACCGTGCCTCCGCACCACACATATTAACAAATATATGCGTACACTGTAGAGGCAATTCAAAAGCACAGGGTATCAAAGTAGACCAACGTATGGGCGTGTGGTGCCCATGGGCAATGGACCCCACAGCGCGTGGAACCGACAGCATCGCCTGCATGACGTCGCGTTCATCACAGCCCAACAGGCACTCCGGATAGGTTGACCCCTCCAAGGTTTTTCTCTGCAAGATGGGGAGGTGGGGTGGGCGGAGGGTGGCGAAATCAAGTCAGAGAGAGGGGCCGTAGTTAAGGTGGGCTAGGGGGGGGTTACACGGCCATGCCGGGTAAGATGGCCGTCACGTGGGTCACTCAAGACCGAGGGAGAGCTGACCCATTGAGTGACGAGTCCACAATTGGTATCTTAATGAGACCAGGTGTACTTAAGTGAATGCTAGAACAAAGTGTAGGGGGGTTTCTACGCAGGAAAGAAGTGAGGGGTGTTGAGGGAAACCCAGGGGAGACCTGGCTGGTGATGTGCTGGGGACAAAGAGGGCTTCAGCGCCGGTGAGAACGAGAGAGAGAGAGGCCGGTGTCGAGTGTGGAACGAGACAACGGTGCACCAATTGCTGAAGTAAAACGCTGGGCGACAGTGATTAGACAGGATCGAGTCCCGGGAAGGCGGTGTGGCGTCTGGCTTTGCGCGAGCGTGAGCGCCGCGCGCGGTCGGACGAGCGAGCGCTCCCGTTCCTCGCCGAGGCGCGCGCTCGTGGGAAGCGAGCGAGCGAGTGCCGGCAGCGCGAGCGGGGGATTCGGCGCTGGGTGTGCGCGGGGACGCTAGCAAGCCCGCGGTCGTCGGAGATCTGTGGGTGCGCGCTCGGGAGGCGAGCGAGTATTGAAATAACGCCCGGGAGGGATGGAGCCCGCTGTTACGCGCGCAGTGCTCGCTCGACAGGCAGAGGTCTGGACTAGCGGAGCACGTAGTGCTGCGAGGCGACTTGGCATCTATGCCCCACAGGGATACTTGGCATTCGTGAGATACTGCAATGCTGTAATATGCATTTGCCCAAACAGCAGGAGACTGATAACAAACCTTAACAGTGTTTCTTTAATGTCCACAGGGTTTTTTTTTTTATCACAGCAGTTTGCTTCAAACATAACCTCAATGGCAACAAATTCCATATTTCGCAAAGAGTAGTAAACACGTAAAAAAAGCGCAATTCAGAACAACAAGCCATCAAAACAACCCACTGTCTATTTCATTCAGAATAAAATCTGGTACATTTGTCCGACATTGTAAAATTCAAACCACATGCAACAATTTTAAGGGATCTCACGCTGTGTGTGCTCACCGTTGCCTTGTAACGGCAAATGGAAACACATCGCGGAGTGTGGGAAATCAGCCACGTTAGGAAAGGGGACACCCGCACAGCGACGTATCTACAGGCGCCGAGTTACTCAAAGCAGCAAGCCATGTGAATATGTGATGCGTTTATCAGAGTTAAACAAAACACGTTTTGGTCAAATGCACCTTTCCGATGCGAATGGATCTTACACGAGACCAGTGTTCGCGATTCATAATTAAATTCTGGTCAGATCGCCGTCTAATTGTAAACAAGCACAACGTCTACGCCTGGTCGTGGGTGAGATGCGGATATGGAGGCACGAAGCTGAATGTGGATATGGCCTAATGGATTGTGTTGAGGTGATGGACTGGCGTCCCATCGTGGGTATATCCCTGCCTTGCGCCCTGTGTCTGTCGGTCATAGGCTCTGTACAGGACTAAGCGGTTTCTGACAATGAGATGAGATTTTGTTGAATATTTTTTGAATGTTGAGGTTGTGGTAGCTGGTCGTAGGCACAGGGGGAGGCTGTTGCTAATATTAATGCAAGAGTCTCAACTTTGCACAAATTAGTGCTGTGAGTGTTTATGTGACTTTTCATTTTATATGCTGTTGCATTGGTCAGTTCGAATCCCACATCCAGAGCTTGCAAGCTCAGTGGGTATTTTCTGCTGTAGCAAAATATATCTATCTGTTCCGGTAACCCTCCACCTTTTGACAAAACAAATCGAGCTATCACGTTGGAATATATGGCAACTGGTATTGATTTATCAGCAGAATCTATCAACGCTTTGTGACCCTCGGGTGAAAAGCGCTCTCGAAGTGCAATCGCTATTATAATCGACTGATGATGCTGACGACGACAAAATCAAGAATGTTGACAAACGCAAGCAAAATGTTGACAACTTGTACATGGAGTGATTGATCACTGCTGCACGTCACAGGAGGAATGTCCTGCGGGAGGTGCGTCAACTCCGCCTCGAGCGCCCCCTCGTGTGGAGTTTGTTTCCTCCCCTCTGCACGTGGGTTTTCTCTGGGTTCTCTGGTTTCCTCCCACAACAACAACCCCCCCCCCCTCCCAATTCATTAAAATTGACCGATAACATTATAGGAAGCAGTGTCTGGTGGGCTGGCGCCGACTGCCTGACTGACTGGAAGACTTCTCTACCCCTCCTCCCTCCCATCACACCTCCGTATGCGTGTATCGTCTGCGAGCAGGCGTGGAATTAGCGCAGCGCGTTTTCAAGAAGTATTATTGTTATTCGCAGAGATTACATAAGCATCTTCAGGCTTTGGCAAAAGCCGAGGTCCTGAGTGACATCTGCCTGATCCGGGTCATTAAGTCGAACCAGTTTCTAGAAATCACCGTTGATTGACAGCAATTAGTGCAGGTTATGAAACTGTTTTACTTGGCTTTGTCGGGTGCTGTAGGGTAATAGTAAAATGGCGAGCATTATACCTACACAATGTAAACCCAAAAGAACCTAATTACAAACCACAACATAATCTAATAGCAACTAAGAAGCAGAACAGCCACGTTTGTGTCGCTTGTGTAGCCTTGCTACACTTGCTTTGATTCAGTCGCAAGAATGAGAACTAGGACAGATTAACTGTGGCCACACGTTAGATGGTGGTCCAGAAGTCTTGTTACCCCACATCCATTGGTATAGAGAAATAGTTCTCTGCAGAGAATTAAATAATGGGGTCACAAGACATCTGGGCCACTCTGCGGGTCTGGCTAAATTAGTGTCCTATATCGTATATAATAGTCACAGTGGTGTCTGGGGGGCGGTGCGGTGGCCCAGTGGGTAGCGCTGTCGCCTCACAGCAAGAAGGTCCCGGGTTCGAATCTCGACTCGGGTGCCTTTCTGTGTGGAGTTTGCGTGTTCTCTCCCCGTGTCCGCGTGGGTTTTCTCCGGGCACTCCGGTTTCCTCCCACAGTCCAAAAAAACATGCTGCTGCATAGGTTAATTGACTTGCAGACTAAATTGCCCGCAGTGCCCGGTAATGGACTGGCGTCCCATCGTGGGTATATCCCTGCCTTGCACCCTGTGTCTGCCGGGATAGGCTCCGGCTCACCGCGAGCCTAACCTGCCTAGGGTCACGAGCAAGGCAGATTGCTGGTACACTGTCATGGCATTGAATCACTGCCATGGATCTCAGTATCGTTAAAATGATGAATGCTCTGGGAAGTCTACATAATGTGTTTTTTTCTTATAGATAGGCTGGTCTTTGCCATAAGAATGTGGAATTTTCATGAAAGCCTGAAAGCTACCAACAGCGATCAGCAATGCACAAACTCTTGGTATGGAGATACAATTGTCCTAATAGTATATATAATTTTGTAAGGGTTTAACTTTATAACATTTAACGTTATAATGATGTAAGTTTTCATGGCTCGATGATTGCTTTTCCAAGCAATCATCATTTAACGTTATTCCACACAATGATAACAATTGCATTTATAGAGCGCCTTTCACCCGAGGGTCACAAAGCGCTGCACAGAGCTGCAACAACAACGACATACGAAAGGAAAATCAGCAACAATGTTATATTTTTGGAAGTCATTCTCTCTTTGAATGAATGTGCTCACAATAAATTATACTCATTCGTATTATTTGTAGATATTCACTATTTACTAATTATAACGTTTCAAGTTATAACTGAGCAATGGAGCTTCTTGGTGTACTGAACAAGTAATGACAAGGCCATATAAAATTATTTTAGAGAGCTTATAAAAGTTTCACCATCATTGGCAAAACAGAGCTTATAATCTCGGAGTCCTCTTGCCCGTATCAAGACGTAATAAAAGATTTTGTATTTTTTCAGAGCTTAGAGTGTCCGAGCAAAGTATCAGATCGTGCAACCTTAACATTAGTGTAACCAGTGATACGGTCAGCAGATTCACAGAGGTGACATTTCGATCCAAAAATAACCGGTGTTTAAATGTGCGTTGACGATCAATACGCGTGCAACGATTTTGCCCGAAAGTTACTCGGGTAGTTGTTGTGATTCTGGGTGGCGATTCCACTCAACAGGGTGGACCAGATGACTTGTGACCCTACACCCACTGGGATTTTAAAAAATCACGTTGTAAAGAGAATTATGTATTTAACAGCGTGATGAATTCAGCCACGTCTCGAGTTAAACCCATTACATACAACACAAAAAACATTGATTTTTACACATGTGCTTGAGATGCAATTCGTTTAGCTTAGGCACTCATTACGGTTGTCTCTGGGTTATGAGACGCCCTTTAATACCCCCTACCTTAAAGCAATAGTTTTGGATGCATCTTAAAGTCTGTTCTACATTGACTTTATTGAGAGCAGGCACATTTTTGAGGTATGTCTTAATTTCCTGAATAGCTTAAAGTTCGGAGGAAATCTAAACTCGTTCCCACACAAAAGATTCAAGACAAAACGCCACAGCATTAGGTGGGTGATGTAAATAAAAATAAAACATGTCACTGAATGTAATGTTTGCTTTGCATGAAAGCAAATTAACATTCGTCCATGTAATTCAATGAACAGGATTGTGTCCCAAGTGCATTGATTAGAGCAAAAAAAAGACTCGTATGATCATTACATATTGGTGCGTATAAATACAGTCGGAAAACCCAAGCTACACACACGTGGCAAACATGCCGCGATATTGATGGCGTGATAAGTTTGAGTCGCTTGTGAGCGGACTTCCTTTAGGATAACCTAAGGTCCTTGAAACTCAATCGAACAGTGCACTTAGTAACAAGCAAAGTAAGCAAATTTCAAACCATCCCGTGCTGTCCGTGCCAAAGCACATAAACAAAAAGAAATTAATAACACAAATTACAACCCAGGACGGTGCGATGGCTGCGCAGTGAGCAGCGCTGTCGCCTCACAGCAAGAAGCTCAATTTCCGGCTCTGTGCGGAGTTTGCGAGTTCTCTCCCCGTGTCCGCGTGGGTTTTCGCCGGGCACTCCGATTTCCTGCCACCGTGCAAAGACATGCTGCTGCCCAGGTTAATTGGCCAAATAAGTAAATTTCCCCCCCCCCCAGTGCCTTGCAATGTCCTGGCGTCACATCCTAGGTATAGCCCCGCCTTTCACACTCTGCCAGAATAGGCTCCGGCACCACACGACCCTGCACAGGATTAAGCGGGTGTTGATAATGATTATGAAAACAACTACTACCGTACAGCTATGCATACAAACAAAACGTATTGGCTTGGATATAAGGAAACATAAGCAAGCAATGCTAAAGAAGGACACCCACTAACTGATTTACATCTCCGTATACTGAGTTGGATAGTATCACACTTGCTGTCCAGACTCACTGCTAATCATCATAACATTTTGCAGCTTAACATGCACCAATAATATCTCGTTAAAAGTTAACACTCGAAATTGTTACCATTTTCAGCAGTCTCAAAGATCACTTACTTTCTGTGGCGTTGCAGATCGCGACTTTGGAGAGATCGCATGAACGGGAGCGTTTTTTAAAAATAGTTTTGTATTTCCCTTCACCAGCCCCATCCGTGTATGGCTTAACCAGCAGCCAGCCAGATCGTGAAGCAATACATAGACTGGCACAGCTGAATTGGGGTGTACACTGCAGCGGTTACGCACAAGAAACCTTTAGGGAACACGTGGCAAATTGCTATGGGTACTTTTTTGCCAGTATACATATATATTGTGCAGGTGTTAAGATCTTAACACCTGCATAATCGCCAGATACGTAAAACCTTTCTCATCTTATACGTGGCAAAATGTTTGACGTCGCTTCAATATTGTTACGTAAAAATACTGCGATGCACCTGGAGGTGAAAGTAAGCCGGTACGGTCCAGTACCGTGTACAATAAGTGGATTCATTAGTTATCACAGTACAGGTGGGAAGGGAGGGTCGCGATGCATCCATACCGGTAATAAGTCTAAGTCATTTTCACTCCTAAATGCATCACTGGCTTTCATGAGGGGTTTTAATGAGTAATTAGTATCCACACTGCGACTGAGAGACAGGGCTCATAACGGCCGTGTCACAGTCAGCTGTGAGAGTCGGTGAGCATCGCAATTGTGGTGTCAATGCACAGTCATTACTCACCTATCAGTCAGTGACCGTGACTCAAGCAAGTTCTCCGGAACAGAATTTAATGTCAGCCTGGTCACTCACCTTTCAGAACTACAACATCTAACGCGATTGAGCAGAGCCTACCTCGAGGGTGAACATGTTTAAATGCAGTAACAGTGAATATTCACGTCACAGTTTCTTTTACAATATATGAAGAGAACTGGCTGATGCTGGATAAGGGAGACTTGATGCGATGTTATGTCAATCGCACAATATTCATTGGTGAAAGAT
>JAZEWT010000014.1:20641276-20659975 GCA_036362905.1 Mordacia mordax | reverse complement strand
TTCACCGTGACCCTGTATAGGACTAAGTGGTTTCAGACAATGAGATGAGATGAGAGGTTATTCAAAGTCCTGTTTGTTGACAGCTCGAGTTGAAGTCTTTGTATATTAATTTCTCCCTCTTTCTCTGTATTGGTGTGTATTCTTATGCCTCCGTGGTGGCAACCATAGTCACACCCTTGGCACAAAATCGCCTGCAGCAGGACGGGTTACTCTGCTCGCACCGACGGTCTTGGGCCGCCCGCCTGTACCTGCCAGCACGAGCGCGACGAGCGAGCAGATCACGGCAGCCATGGCGCCGGCGTTGAGTCCCCGCTGCCGCGCGAGCTCGGGAGTCTGGGTGAGCAGGGCCCGATCTACGGGGCTCCTCAGCCGCAAGGAGACGGGGCACGTGGCATTCCAGGTGGTGGCGCCTGTGTCAGCGACAGCGCAACACTCACTGCAACACCCTCCCCCACGAGTCTGCCAGCAAGAGGACACGGTGGCATCTGGAAAGCACCGGGTGGTCCTGGTGTCTTGTGAGCAAAAACGTTTAATTGACCGCTAACACTTGATGATTGCTTCAAAAAACTGCTCTCTCGGGACAGTCGCGTCGATCGCTTCCTCTCTTCTCCTCGCGATGTTTCGCCTCACACGTTAGAGGCATCCGAAGCAATCATCATGCATCGAGCCGTGGAAACCTACATCATTACATCGCTAACATTTGTTTTTATTCCATTGCGCTTCAAATCGTTTTAAATGATCGTTCTTTATTTCAGGGTAATAGAGTTTGTATGCAGTAAAATGTTGATTTAACGGACATCTATTCAAAGAGCTTTGGAAGAAAATGGATGGTGTCCGCTACTTCTGAGACAGCCGTCTGCACTGCAAATAATATTTTAATTGTATTTGTGTGTTTATTGCAGTTGTTAAATATATGTATTACTTGGTTAAATGGTGTTCATTACATAGAGGTTGTAATAACCTATGGTCATTTCTCTGTATGTAAGCTCATCATATAAACAGTCGGCTCTAATGGCCTTCCAAACACTCTTTCCCCTCTATTAATAATTTAAACGAGGTTTCTCTGTACGCATTTTTTGATATTCCTTGCATCACACGACACACCCAGTGGTATGCCAAAACATTAAGTTGTGGCGACTTAAACGGGGGTCAGCAAGGCATCCGTACCACCCTGCGGAAGGCACGCGGACATCTGAACGCAGTAAGTGGCTGCGCCTTGCCCTGCTCTCACCGTACTTGATGGCGGTGACGATGGCCGTGTACGTGCCGTTTTGCACAAACGTGGAGTTCTTGTTGAGCGTTGCCCTCGTCGTGACCTCTCCCGTGGTCTTGTCCACGCGGAGCCAATTCGCCTCGTCGTGGAGGATCCCGTATCTGTTAACGGTCACCGTCGCGCGGTTAGGGTCCACGAGCGCCAGCCAGTGCAGGCTGACAAAGAGAACGTAGCCGGATCAGTGGGCACAGAGCAACATTAGGGACTTCGTTATGAATACAAATAGAGCGTAACCTCAACGGACTAATACGAAGGAAAAGGTGTCCAAAAGTCTGATTAACCAGGTGTTCATATGAAAGTCTTGTAATAATAATAATAAAATTTGTAATGCGTGAAAATTCTCCCGCTGGTTATGGACGAGATACGGATACATAGATATGTAGAAACCACGGCCATGCAGTAAGCCAGTGCCCACCCGCCAAAGCTGATTCATATATATTACGATCTTATCGGCCAATGAATCAATCAGTTTTATATTTATTGTGGGAGTAAAATGGAGAAAACGGAGGAAACCCACGCAGAACAGGGGGTGAACACACAAATGCCAAGTTCTGCCTGAAGCGGTTCGAATCCTGCCTCAGGCACCTTTCTGTCTGTGAGGCGCAGATGTTACCACTGCGCCGTCATTAGTAACGACCACATCTTTTTACGCTGACGGTCATTACTCAACATAAACATCATATAATAAACCCTAAATATTAGCAACACCATTAAACGGAGTAATACATATCTAATAGCAGCATTAAAAACACTAGAATAAAACATGTTATTTCTATTATTTCAAATATCAGAGCGCTGTCTTGGAAACAGCGGGCAGCATCCATTGCTTCCGAAGTCCGTTGAAAGTTCAGTTCGGTATCAGTACCCGCTGTACAGGGTCGCAGGAGGGCAGAGCCTATGCCGGCAGACATAGGGTGCAAGGTGGGGCTATACCCAGGTTGTGACGCCAATACAACGCAGGGCCCACTTTTCGGGGTGATTTATTCAGCAGGCCAATCAACCTAGGCATCATGTCTTTGGACGGTGGGAGGAAAAAGGAGTACCTGGCGAAAACCCACGGAGACACGGGGAGTCCGCTGAACAAGATGTCCGTTAAATCAAGGTTTTCCTGTACCGTATAGGGTCGCCGCACGGTGGGCTCTGCAAGCCTGCATGGTTAGGAATTATACTGAACGTGGCACAGGAGCCGTTCAATGTTAAAGGTATTCGTTTGAAGACAGAACGACTTAGAGGCACAAGGAAACCGCAAAGAGATGGGGAGGCAGAAGGCAATCATGCGGTCAGCCCGTGCCAACATTTGCCAGCCACAGCATCCTCCACAATATGATGTTATCAGCCAATTAGTTCGTATTTTTTAGTTTTTTAGTTAGTAAGGAAACCAGAGAACCCAGAGGAAACCCACGCAGAACAGTGGGAGAACACACAACCTCGACACAGAAAGGCACCCGCGTCAGGATTCGAGCCGCCTCGGGCAGAAACTTCTTCTTTCTCTGATCGATTTGACCTCTGTGCAGTCCCCCTGCCTTTGAGCGAACGGCGCAGCGGGGGGGGGGGTGTGCCGTGCCGCCACTGACTCGATGGGGCTGGCCGAGTAGTTGGGGTCGATGGCGGTGAGGATGGCGACGCGGGTTCCCGGGCGGGCTGCCTCCTCCAGCGTCACCTCCACGCGGGGCTCGACGAACACGGGCGCGAGCTCCTCCTCCGCGACGCGGATCACGAGCTGGCACAGCCGCCGAGACCCCGGCCCGGACTGTGGGGTGTCCCCACTGGGCCCCGTGCCACGCTGGCCTGAGGCTGCGGGCCAGATGCCCGTGTCGCCGCCCACGATCGCGACCTCGTTCTCCACCGAGACGTTGAGCACGATCACCTTGGTGTCTCTGTAGTGCACAGGCTACGGGACACCGACGCACAATGTTGGCATCTGGGGATCGCTTCAATTGCGGCTCAAGTCATTTCCGGCGTTCACATTTTGACATTAATAATCTCATCTCATTGTCAGAGCCGCCTAAGCCTGTGCAGGGTCGCGGTGAGCCGGAGCCTATCCCGGCAAGGCAGGGATATACTCACGATGGGACGTCAGTCCATCACCGGGCACTGGGGGCAATTTAGCCTACAAGCCAATTAACCTATGCAGTAGCATGTTTTTTGGACTGTGGGAGGAAACCGGAGTGCCCGGCGAAAACCCATGTGGACACGGGGAGAGAACTCGCAAACTCCCACACAGAAAGGCACCCGAGCCGAGATTCGAACCCGGGGCCTTCTTGCTGTGAGGCGACAGCGCTACCCACTGGGCCACCGTGTCACCCGACATTAATAATACGTTTTAAAATGTATTAACGTAGATTTTTACGGTTCGATGTATAAGAATTGCTCTCAATAGCTACGTTTTTCTGGATAGCCGTGGAGTAAGTTTGTTATCTGCGTTCTTTTAATTTCTCCTTCGGGACGTTTCCTGTCAAACTGCAATGTGGGAGGTGAAAGATCTCGAAGATAGGAAGGAAGTACATTTGACTGAGCAGTTTGAAAATACCAACATCTGTGAGCAATTCACAGTATTAAAAAGTCAAGTAGTCTACAGGCTTGTACGGCTACTATTTGACTCTCAGTTGAACTCTCCTGATGTTGTAATGAGAGCAGCTTTTCGAAGCAATCATCTTATTCTGATGTTATTGTTGACATGCCGTGCCACAGCTTGTATTTGTAAAAAAAAAAACCCAAAAAGATATAACATTGTTGTTGTAATAGTGTAACGTTATTGTTGCTGATTTTCCGTTCTTATGTCGCTGTTGTTGACGTGCCGTTCTCTCCGCAGCTCTGTGTAGCGCTTTGTGACCCTCGGTTGAAAGGCGCTCTAGAAGTGCAATTGTTATTATCAAACGTAGCATGAAGTACTCTTCTATACTGATAGGCGTAAGCCAGTCTCTCAATAGAGCAACTGCTGTTGACTCCACAGAAAGTACTACCGATTTAATACGCCTCGAACAATGAGAGGCCAACTTTAATCGCTAACAACGATCATTTTTACCAAAAAAAAGTTCAACGGGCATTAAGAGTATTTATTCAAGAGGGCCCTGCCCTGGCATGTTTTATTTAAATGAGTGTTTTTGTGTCTTGAAATAAATTATAAATCTACCACACATACTGTCAGATAACTAAGCTCCACACAGTCGGTTTAACAAACCCACTCGCTGTGCTGCAAACTCGTGGCCGGCACGGCAATACGATCCACGAACTCTGGATGAATGGTGTGTGTCACCACACCAGCTTAACCTGACCTCCATGCTCAAAATTCGGCAAAGCCAGGTAAGTGATTAATAATTCGAACCAATAAAAATCACAACGATCGCACGCAGCGGCAACTGGTGACGTACCAGCACTGATAACGGCAAGCGACAAGCAGTACCTTGACGATACTAACGATGCCTTGGTTCGTCAGCGGGTCTGTCTTGATGGCGATATGCGCCGCAGCTTTGCCGTTCTGGACTTTATACACCGCCCTCCAGTTGGGGGTGAATCTCTCATCCCTGTCCGTGACGCTCAACGTCAGCACCTTCACGTCGGTGGCGTTCTCCTTCACCTCCCCGTACACCTGAGAGAGAGGAGAGAGAGAGAGAGAGAGAGAAGAGAGAGAGGAGAGAGAGAGGAGAGAGAGAGAGAGAGGAGAGAGAGAACATGAAACGGAGTTCAAATGTAGGCCTTGATTTTCATTGCGGTCCAGCAGTGAACAAAAAAAGACACATGTATCCACCTCAAACATATCAGGAGATCACACTTCAGCCTATATAGTCGTACATCTTATATATGTACAGGCCATTGTCAATCTACTGCTGGATGAGGGCCTATCTTGGGTAGCATCTCATCATCATTGTCAGAAACCGTTTTGTCCTCTATAGGGGTGCGGTGAGCCGTAGCCTATCCCAGCAGACACAGGGCGCAAGGCAGGGATATACCCACGATGGGACACCAGTCCATCACCGGGCACTACGGGCAATTTAGTCTGCGAACCAATTAACCTATGGAGCAACATGTTTTGGACTGTGGGAGGAAATCCGAGTGCCCGGCGAAAACCCACGCGGACGCGGGGAGAGAACATGCAAACTCCACACAGCAAGGCACCCGAGCCGAGATTCGAACCCGGGCCCTTCTTGCTGTGAGGCGACAGCGATACCCACTGAGCCACCGTGCCGATCTTAGGCAGCAGCAGACCTCAAACTTGGCATTTAGCTGCTGAACATGCTACCGTGACGTTTTTCAACGGATGGAACGGATGGCACGAATCGGCTTCCCACCTGTGAGTGCTGACACACCGGAGGATTATCATTGACGTCTGAAATAGTCACGGACACAGTGGCACTGGCGGAGAGGGCACCCGCTCGACCCTCCATGTCCGCAGCTTCGACCGTAAGCGTGTAGCCAGCGACAAGCTAAAGGGAACAATCAGCAACGTTCCACAGATGATGTCGCTGCCGTGGTGTAATGACTCACAAGGAAAGTCACAAGTTTATTTGTTAAAAATAACCAATTGACTTGGCCAGCAGACAACGGTGACAGCGCAGCGTTACATATTACAAAGTCTGTGCAAGCTTTTAAAACAGCTTAATAGTTAGTGCATAAGTCAAAGCCATGGGGCAACTTTATAAAAAAAATCTCCACTGTCACAGTCTACTCAGCAGTACGAATGGCTACTCTCCACAATCAGTCGACTAACAGGTCACGTGTGGTGGGGTACAGTGTGGGTAATCCCACGTCTATGAAAACGTTTGGCCAGCGGTGAATGAGCATGCCAATATACTGTCTATGGAGGGATTCTTCAGAGCATTGTCTAGTGAAGAACCTTCCACTGGCAGTCGCATCAGCAATCCACGGAAGAGCTAGACCGTGACAATGTTTGATCAGGTGTGAAGTCACATGTAAAAATAGTTTCACTCTTACGATTATTCTTCACTCTCAGCTGTCCGTCGTAATCGACGATGACTCAGAAGGAGTAAGGTTTCAGCGGAGTGAAAGCGCTTGTTAGTGCAGCGATGAGAGCCGAATCCAGCGTTCAAACTCAAGCCTCTGTAGCAGTTGGAATGGGACAAGGTGGAGGACCGCCTGATGTTATCGTGTCATCGGATGCGGTGCTGTTGATATTTTGCTTCTCCGTCAATGTCAATGACGCTGAGTGGCGAGTGAGTGAATCGCGGACGAACCTCTCGGTCAAAGAGACCGAATGCCGTGGAGATGACCCCCGTGGTCTCGTTGATGGCGAACAGGTTTGGGAAGGGAACGACCGGACTCTGCGAGACGATCCGGTGTGTGACCCTGCCGTGTGGAGTGCTCGCGTCGTCTCTGTCCACAGCAGACACCTGCAGCACTGAAGTGGCTGTCTCCAAACAAATGAAAAGTATTACCTCTTGTGTGCATTGTGGAATGTGTCTAATTTGGTGTTTTAAGATCTTAACACCTGCATAATTGCCAGAAATGGTAAAAATCTGTTCTACTTATGACATATGTATGTGTATAGTTACGTTCAGAGAGTGCGGGTACTTACTGTGCCAGTAAATAACAAAGAGATTTATAGGCTCACCATATGTCGAATTTTCTGGAATGGTAACATTGAAGCTGTCGGATGTGAACTCTGGACAATTGTCATTCACGTCCACAATTTCGATCTTGAGACGTTTGGGACCTTCAAGCAAGATGCCTTGTTCGTCAAAGACAAAATACTCCAACTGCAAGCAAATGTACACAGTATCTCATCTCACCTCATTGTCAGAAACCGCTTAGTCCTGTATAGGGTCGCATTGAGCCGGAGCCTATTCCGGCAGACGCAGGGCGCAAGGCAGGGATATACCCACGATGGGACGCCAGTCCGTCACCGGGCACGGAGGGCAATTTAGTCTGCGAGCCAATTAACCTATGCAGCAGCATGTTTTTTGGGCTGTGGGAGGAAACCGGAGTGCCCGGCGAAAACCCACGTGGACACAGGGAGAGAACATGCAAACTCCACACAGAAAGGCACCCGAGCCGAGATTCGAACCCGGGACCTTCTTGCTGTGAGGCGACAGCGCTACCCACTGGGCCACCGTGCCGCCCATGTACACATTTTGAATTTCTACATTTTTCTACAGCACAGAGCACACTTGTACATTGTGTAATTGCAGTTTTTCAATGAGTGGTTGTTTAATCAGAGCCAAATAAATTTCGATTATTATCCAAAGAACAAGGTGTTGAAAACGAGAGTACGCATTTTTGTGTAAAGCACCAATGTATACAGGTGAAAATCATGACAAAATGGTACACTTTGGGGAGTTTGTAAAAAAAATGATCAAAACTGCAAAAAAGTATACTTGTATCTGCAGGTCAATTGAATGAGGCTCTTGTGTGTTTATTAGCAGTCTCACTTGAACACGTGGTGTTGTTTCTCGGTCAATGGGCCGTGTGGTATAGAGGTATCCCGTGTTAGGGTTGTATGAAAAATATCCGTCTGGTGTCTGCTCCATCCCAGGTCCTGTGACGTTGAACCGAACGGGCTTCGTTTTACCCATTGCTCGCAACTGCAGGATAAAACAACGACAACGGCAACGACGGCAACAACGCTGTCGGCAGCGTATCAACAAAGTCGTCCGGTGTCTCATCACCCAAGGAGACAGTTGCGTTTCGACCACTGGCCGAGGGGGAGATTCCACGTTACTTTGGTGGAGACAAGTCTGTCCGTAGAAACTCGCAGTGAGTTGACCACTCAAACCAGTTGCGCATTTATATTTCAGTGACACGTTTCAATTATCTGATGCAGAGGTACTTGTCAGTCAAGGCTAATATGACTTCGACCAGGATTTAATTCCTCATGGAATAGCTGCTAATAATAAAGGAGCATTTCAACCGTTACCAAGCGCAGACTGTAAGTGTAATTGTTACAGTTATTTCCAGGGTTTATGACGTAACTGACGTACTCACAGTGGTGAAATGCTTTGGGAAAGGTCCAGCATCATTCTCTGGAATTTTGATTGAAGGAATTACAAACTGCCTCCTCTCTCTTCTGAGAATCTGTTCCAGCAACAGAGAGGAAATGTAGTCATTTGAGCAAAGGGTCTTGGTCCTGCATGTAGCAATGCATTTAAAATTTATTTGGTCTCCAAATATTACGCAATACGGATAAAGATGTAACAGAGCCCATATGCGATTGCTTGCTGACGACACTGCTTGTCAAAGAGCCGCCACTAGAGGGCATTATCGAGAGCTGCTCCTGAGGGCACTGACCTCCAACTTTCACATTGGCCAGATATCTCATCTCATTGTCAGAAACCGCTTAGTCCTGTACAGGGTCGCGGTGAGCCGGAGACTATCCAGGCAGACACAGGGCGCAAGGCAGGGATATACCCAAGATGGGCCGCCAGTCCATCACTGGGCACTGCGGGCAATTAAGTCTGCCAGGCAATTAACCTATGTAGCAGCATGTTTTTTGGACTGTGGGAGGAAACCGGAGTGCCCGGCGAAAACCCACGCGGACACGGGGAGAGAACATGCAAATTCCACACAGAAAGGAACCCGAGTCGAGATTCAAACACGGGACCTTCTTGCTGTGAGGCGACAGCGCTACCCACTAGGACACCGTGCCGCCAGGCCAAATATCTAAAATTGTTATTTCCGTATTATAATCTTCAATCCAGAAAACTCAATTTTAAGAGCACTGGGTGACAATGACTGATATAATACAGCGTCATATACCTTAGCAGGGTTATTGTTTCCTCTTAGAATGCCCCCAAACGATGACCATCCTTGAAATGGGTGACTTCCTGGTGCTGTGTAAAGTACATGTGAACACAGAGCATCATTCATACTGCTCCAGTTACTGTGTACATTGAGCATTAAAAATTGATGCATATATCATTGCGTGTCTCTATATCCCTTCGAGAATGACAGTGCAATGGTTTGTGTAATGCACTTTGATATTTTGGGCTTTTGAGCCTGTGCTCACCAACCCTAATATAAACTAATTCGCGTGTTTCCAAATAATTTACCCACAACGCTTTTGGCAACGTGATTATACACTACGCCCTGCTTAATAACAATACTTGTAATATCAGGAATATCAGGTTACTTGCAAAGTCGAAGTGAACTACTGTCAAAAACAAATACGTTTAATGTGTTTGCACAGGCTGGAGCGCTTGTTGTCTGAGCAAGTATGATGACGTGATTCCGCACACACAAAATGCACCTCTGCAGTGCCACACGCATGTAAAAGCCACACACGTGCAGTTTACCAATCCTCTAGGAATATAAAAAGTCACTCACGATGGGACAACTGACCAAGTCAGTTTCCCACTGAAATGACCAATGTATGGTATACATTGGGTGTAGGCTTGAACCAGCCGTGGCAAGTCACTATTTCAGTGATGTTAACACGATTGTAAGGACAATGTTCTTATAGTTTCACTTTCATGAATGTATGTACACGATCTTCATTTCACCTGGGCAAAAGGCGATTTAGAATCACTGTCAATATTGAGTCTTGACCTCAGGATACGTCCATGAAATAACGCTTGAGCGATGTTTTCCAGTGTTTGAGAATACACATTGCGTTATTATCTCATGATTGTAAGAATGTATCCGCCGAGGTCTCATCACTAGAACTGCTGTTATGTAGGTTTTTACAGCTCAATGTATGAGACTTGCTCTCAAGAGCTGTTCTTTTTGGATAGCTGTGCCGAGCTGTCCTCGTCTGTGCTGCGCAACGTTCCACCTCTGACGTTGGAAACATCAGTTTCAACGCCGGTGGCTAAACGTCGTGAAGAAGAGAATTGCTCGATACGGGTGTCCCGAAAGAACAGCTCTTGTAAGCAATTCGCAATCGCGAGAACTACTCGGACACTTTAACAGACCGCGTGCATGGCTCCGAGAGATGTCCTGGTCAATTCATGGTCAATTCGGAAGGACATAATGCCTTGAGAAAATTTACACCTGATTGAACGTTTTATCAAATGCAAACAAGCTTAGTTTTCACACAAGTTTCTATACGGGTTGCAGCATTGGGTCCAGTGGTGGGCTCAATGCACTATGAACCTGCTTGACCTGATTTAAAATAATGTGCCGCGGCTAACATCGGCACAAATATCTGAACCAGTTCGGGGAGCCCACCCACCCACCCACCCACCTTCACACATCCGTACTGAACAGCATGGTGAAGCGTTCTCACACAACCCCCGAGACTGACAAGTGTTGGGAAGCCCTCATTCAGCAGCTGATTGACAATAGAGCTGTCAATGAAATAAATGTACACCTTTCAAAAAAACGGTGAGCAATCCGAAATGTGTCTTCTCACCTTTGACAGGTGCGTGCCGGATGTCACCTCTCAACGCTCGATCTGTCCATCCTATGGCGAGCACAAACTGCAGAGACAGCATGCGATCGTGACGATTGTCCAATGTCGCACACGAACATCACACAACACTGCACATGATGTGAGAGGCAAGAAAGCCAGCGTGATCTTAACTTATACACGCGCCCGCACTGATCACCTTTTCTTCAAGAACTACTGCGACATGATGAAGGGCGTCGGCTGTGAAAGCAGGAACCTTCCTTTGCCAGCATTGCAATTCGCATGTCACCTAAGACGAGCGTACCTTCTGGCAGAGACACTTTCCTCCAGAATTCATGACCCAGACTTTGTAACGCGAATGGCGACCCACTCGAGTGAAGCCTGATAAATCGAGCGTTGTCTCCGATCAAAATAAAAACATCGTCTCGCTCAGACGAGCATTGCACTGCATTTATTGCCACGAACCATGCCACAATCTCATGTCGCACGCCTATATCACGACAGGGCAGGCCCTATTCACCTCTCACGAGAACACCAATGTGTATTGACACCAAGCTGGAGGTTGTGTTAGCCTGGTGTGCAGCTCACAACCCACTGTGCGCCACAGCACTGCGCGCGAGATGAACGCGCACGACCCGTTGTCTCATCTCATCTCATTATCTGAAACCGCTTAATCCTATATAGGGTCACGGTAAACTGGAGCCTATCCCGGAAACACAGGGCGTAAGGCAGGAATACACCCGAAGACGGGACGCCAGTCCATCGCCGGGTATTGCGGGACAATTTTAGTCTGCGAGCCAATCAACCTATCCAGGAGCATGCTTTTGGACTGTGGGAGGAAACCGGAGTACCCGGCGAAAACCCACGCGGACACGGGGAGAGCATGCAAACTCCACACAGAAAGGCACCCGAGCCGAGAGATTCGAACCCGGGACCTTCTTGCTGTGAGGCGTCAGCGCTAACCACTGGGCCACCGCGCCGCCCCACGACCGGTTGTGAGTTTGACAAACATGATCGACACAACTCACCTGTAGGTGAAGTAAGACAAACGGTGGGAGCAGAAAGAGGCGCATGGTTGTCTTGGCGGTCGCTGAGCCACCAGTCCCTTCTCTTCATTCGGCGGGTCTCGGGGTGGAAGCTTGCAGCAGCAGCAGCACAATGAGGAGGCTTGTCCAAACTTGCGCGAGGCTGTAAGATGTTATGTTCACAATGGGGTACAGTCGCACGAAACTTGCCAAATTCCTCTCTTGCGTCCCACGCTCCGCCCACTGATGTCAATGAATGGAGCAGAAACGTTTTCAAATGACAGTTGATGGCATTTGAATAAAGGAGATTTAATGCCATCGTGTGTAAAGTGTGTACGATCACCTCGCGTTTGATGAATGCTGCGCCGCCCGGCGCGGCATCTGAAACAATGAGTACGTCATAAATCCACACCTGCACGTGTTCACCCAGCAAGATACACCTGTTAGTATGTCGCATGCGGGGAGGTAAAATGTGCGTACTCCCACCTATTTTAAAACATCTGGCCGGCAAGGAAGATGACCGGTTGGTAAAGAACATTTGTATACAATGGTACCCAGTGGTGCCTGTGTCCGCGTGGGTTTTCGCCGGGCACTCCGGTTTCCTCCCACAGTCGAAAAACATGCCGCTGCATAGGTTAATTGGCTTACAGACTAAATTGCCTGCAGTGCCCGGTGATGGACTGGCGTCTCATCGTGGGTATATCCCTGCCTTGCGCCCTGTGTCTGCCGCGATAGGCTCCGGCTCACCGCGACCCTGTACAGGACTAAGCGGTTTCTGACGAGATGAGATGAGGCACCCAGTGGTATCGGTATGTTAACAATATTCTCACATTACATTATTGCTTCACACATGGCGTCTTAGGTGTTCTAAAAATAAAGACAACGCTTAAAAGTGGCTTACGGGTTGACGCTTTTTATTGTTCATGTGTGAAGCATTTTGAACATTCCTCACCTGTACATTCTACAGCCGACACCTGAACAGTAAATTACGATGACTTTTTGCGCTGCCAATCACAATGACAGGTGATACAGTTTGGACACATTGCCATGCGACACGTTTAAATATTAGCAAATAGCTTTTGTGTACAGTGCAGTACAGTATTAACTTTCACTTCCTTGATCACAACTAAGCATTGTCGGAATCTCACGAAACAAGCCAACACGTGTGTAGACTCTTACTTAAGTCAAACCGCGTTAGCAGTGGTGGACAAATGCAATTCAACAAAAAAAAACGCGTTTTCCTTTCGGTGCAGTTATTTACGAATGTGTTGAATTGTTGGCCTTCGTCAAAGATGCATCGGTACTTTATCTTGCCACTGCTCAGGGCTGTGTGGGCCACAAAAGTATCCAATGGAATATTTCACCAGATTTTTGAAACGTTTAATTAAGGGGCGGCACGGTGGAATAGCAATGATTGCTGCTGCCACCTCGCCGCAAATCTTCGGTTCGATTCCTGGCTGGGAATACTTTCTCTATGGAGTTTGAATTTTCTCCCCATAGATTAAACTGCCCTGTGATGGACTGGGAATCTCATCATGGATAGAGCCCCACCGCATGCCCTGTGTATACCGAGATAGACTTTGGTCCACTGCAACCTTGTACAGGATTACGCGGGTGCGAATAATGAATGTTTAGAATAGTGGAGACGGAGAGGTATGGCTATAGCTGTTATTATCTGGGCTCCACGTGTTTTATTTAGTTCATCGGGCGGTGTGGTGGCGCAGTAAGTATCCTTATCGCCTCACAACAAGTCATCGGATTCGATTCTCTGGATCAAGTGCCTGAGTTTGCGTGTTGTCTCCCCATGTCCGCGTGGGTTTTCACCGGGTACTCCGATTTCCTCCCACCGTCAAAAGACACGCTTCTCTCTAGCTGAATTGGCCTGCTAACTAAATATCCCCCGATGCCCTGCAATGTACTGGAGTCAGATCCTGGGTACAGCCCCGCCTTGTGCTCTCTATCTGCGGGGATAGGCTCCGGTCCCCAGCGACCCTGTACTGGATTAAGCGGGTATTGGTAACGATTAAGTTCATCACTTCGTGTCGCAGATTTTCATTTAATATTGACATGCATTTCTCATTCTCCATTTATATGTATGCCTTCAAGTCTTCGATCCAAACACAAACATCACAGTCAGTCAACATGAACTACTTACCACAACAGATACACATCCTGACAGTCAGCGACATCACAAGACACAAGATTCCCCGCGTTATCTCATTAAATATACTTCACTTACCTGCCACCTACGTAAGTATTTCGCTCTACTTTTAAAACAGTTTATGTGACCACATGATTGAAAACAGCCCACTAAGCCGTAAACAATCAGTGCACAGAACTAATATTTTATTTCCAAGAGCTGGAATCAACAAGTGCTGGTCTCGGTGTACTAACAACACACATTACCAGGTACCACACGAATGAACGTATAACGTACGCGTGCATGAACCTTTCAAATGTAAATGCTAGGCTTGTAGGTTAAGGCGACTGCTGCACACGTCCTATTTGGCAAATCTCATTGGCCAGTCTCTCCAGGTACTCGGGCAAGTAGCAGTAGTCGTCGCCATAGGAGATGACTTTGATGCCTTTGTCCAGCATGTTCTCGCGCAGCTTCTTGAAGTTCTCTGGGTTGTCCCTGCAGACGAGCATGAAGTGTTCGAGGTCCGACTTGTTGCGGAGTGCTTCCAGGAAGAGCGACTGGAACGTCGGATCCTCCAGGGTTCGGCCGCATCCCAGAAAGAGGAAGGACTTGGTCTCGTACAGAGTTTGAATCGAATTCTGTGGACACACACAGCCATCAAGGGTCTCCGAGGAATGTTTGGTTTTATAAAGGACGTGCCGCTACGCAAATATAGGGAACATGCCGAGGTAAAGTGCATATCCAAGGTCATTAGCATGAAAAGAATCTGACGTTTTGTCTTTAAGTTCTGTTTCTAATGAATAAATCATGGTTATCAGTCACCCGCAACTCTGGTTTCACGAAATGTGACGTCAGTAGGATATGTAAAGGTCCAGGGGACATTAAAAAGCAACTGGTATGAACTGGACACCTTGATATGATCATTGTGACATGCAACATGCTAGCTATCTAAAGAATCGAAAGTACAACATGAAACCTTATTTCTTATACACACGAGTCAATGCACGCACAGTAATGAGATTTTAACAATTGATAGAAATGTCATCATTACACCTCCGATATTTATTTCTCAATTGAATTGAATCCATATGTTTAGGCTGACTGCAAGCCAAACAACAAAAGATTTGAGAGAAAGAAAGCTGTCTCGACTAGCACACAGTGACGGACTAAGAGTTGGCAAGAGGATACATGAACGAAGGAAACAGTCATACCCCAATGACCTAAAAGGCCAAGATACGAGGAGAGGAAGAAGCTTAAGACTGACCGTGGGGGACTGTGATCACGGTGCAATTACGAACCATGACTTCTGTATTGCGCAAGATGTTCTTGTAGCCTGCCGGGTGCAGCGCAATGCCACTGGGGTTGGTGTAGACGCCGTGAATATGCAGCACGCTGAATGGCCTCTGCTCTTGTGACCATTCAAGGACCTGTGCGTAAAAAAGCAAAAGCGGTTTATGTTGATGCGCAGGTTGCTTTTGTTTAAGATTGGTCAAGATTCTACTGAGACCAGGAATGCTCAATGACTGTTAAGCCAGACTAAAATGAGATTGGCTTCTCTTTGCAGAACACTTGAGAATGGTCACCCTTTGTACAACATTTAAATGTATGCAACCTAGTGTAAAAATGTCTCATCTCATCTCATTATCTGAAACCGCTTAATCCTATATAGGGTCACGGTGAAGCCGGAGCCTATCCCGGAAACACAGGGCGTAAGGCAGGAATACACCCGACGACGGGACGCCGGTCCATCGCCGGAGTGTAAAAATGTGGCCTACTGAATTTTAAGACGAGCTTCAGGGTATATTCTTTCACACGAGGTGACAGCTGCATGCTTTCTCACGGAAAATACAGGTTATGCTTTTAAATGATGCTCCAGTTTAAAGTATAGACAATTTAAAATGAATTAAATGCCTTTAGCACAAGAATAACATTATACATAAGGGTAGGGTGGCATTAAATATTATCCAGGCAAGTAGCCATACATACATTCTGAACCTTTTGCCAAGATTATGTTAATGCGTCCCTAACTGGGGGTTCGTTTTAGACTTTGAATCATTTCGACCCCGCTCCCACGAGACACACTAGGCCGCTGCGGTGGGAGGCGCGCGAGCTCGGCGCACGCACCTTCTTCTCGTCGGTCAGGTCCAGGGACTCGAGGGCCTTGCCGCGCTGCGTGCCGTAGATCTCCAGCAGGTTGTCGAAGTTGGTGGTGAGGGCCAGCGCTCCGTGATCCATGAGCTGCAGCACAGACTGCAGCAGGCGCTTGCCCGTCTCCTCCATCTTGCTCTCGAGGCCCTCGAAGACGTCGTAGAGACAGTCCTTGAAGAAGGTCGAGCGGACATTGCCTGTGCGCTTCGGACCCGATCGCGGGGGCAATGAGAAGAGGACACAGAAACGGGGGGGGGGGGTTTAATGGCCACTGTGTTTCCAGCCTGTTGCAGTCAGTGCCAAATATTAACAATGATAATGAAAGCCTCGCGAGTCTGACTGCTACAGAAGCATATATTTGTTGAAGAATTATTTTTCTTTTTTCTGCTGACATTATGTCCTATCATTTATCGCTACTGTTTGACTTTCAGTTGAACTGTCCTGATGTCGCTGACATGCCGTTTTCTCCACAGCACGGATTTGTAAAAAAAAAACAAAAAAAGTTATTGTTGCTGATTTTCCGTTCTGTTGTTGATGTGCTGTTCTCTCCGCAGCTCTGTGCAGCGCTTTGTGACCCTTGGGTGAAAAGCGCTCAATAAATGCAATAATAATAATTATTATATTGGAATCTCACAGCCCGAATCCCTATTCCCACAACTCGTGGTAAACACTAGCGATCACCACCCAAGGACTAACCAGGCTCAACCCCAATATCTTCTGATAGTGGTCATTTATGGTAATTTGGTAGTTTAACTTGGTAGATATTTAGTATTACAGCAGAAAACCCCAAGCTCGAGATGCGGGAATCCTACGATACAAAGAACGTTCGAACTGACCAATGCAACAACATATAAAATCAAAGCATAAAGAAACAGACTCAAAGTAAAAAAATGTGCAAAGATGAAAAGCTTAACCATTATCATGAAGTAAACAGTAACACGCAAGACTGCAGCTTCACAGCTGCTCCATTTCCCGAATTAAAACTCAATTCTATTGCACGTGCAATGCTCCGGCAGCGACACGCCGGGCGAGATATAATTCACGGCAATCGCCCTGCGCACACCGGGGACAGCTTCTGGATGAGGTCGTGGGCCACGTGCACGAGGTCGCGGTCCTCCTGCAGGCTGCGGTGAAAGCGCTTGATCTCCTCGTCCTCCAGCAGGTCGAACTCGCCCGAGGCATCGAGCAGCGCCTGGATGAGGCCCTTCCAGGACTTGAGCGCGGGAACGCACGGTGCCACGGCGGCACTGATGCCCGTGCCGATGACGAGCACCAGCTCCTGTGGCCGCTTCAGTTTCAGGCTGGGCAGCAGCTTCCTTCTTGCAAACACACACGCGCGCGGCGCGATGTACGCGAGGGCCGGGTCAGCGCTGCGGCCGCTCTTAACAGCGGTCACCAAAGAGTGCTTCGACTCTTGCGGCTGCTTCAACATTCCCGGCGTGGTGGGCAGTGCAAAAATCACTGTGCGCTGTGATACTCTACACCTGTTGCCTTGCAGGACAATAGCCACGCGAGGATAGTTTTTGAAACCTTTGAGTGTAATTACCACGTGCATGTGGGTTTCTTTTCGATTTATTACTGGTCTTGTTTCCTCTCACGCGTGAAATGCATATTTAAAATAGAAATGGGCAAATATGCCAATTCAGTACAGTGTACGGCTGAATCAACTCCTGACCACATGGCTATCAAATCCATTTAGGACTCCAATGCACAATAGATAGATAATAATGAACACATAAAAACATGGTGGTGTATTTTCTATTGCCAAGTAATGGTAATTTGTATCCATCAAATAAAGTTGTGACAGATACCAAAACTTCCACCGTAACGCTGGATCACAAGCTTTTGTCAAGTAAATTTCTGTCTTATCTATAGGAGTGTGTTTTTTTCACATATGGACAATGACCTTAGTTTTCAAACTTCCTGTTACATGTAAACACTAAATATTGAAATGATGTAATATCCTCAGCATGCAGGCTCTCCTTAAAGTCCTAAAGATTACCTATCAGATTTAACGTATAACACAATATCTACGGAGAAAATATAGCACCGTCACAGTTGGTTATTTGGCACCAATCATCGTTTTGCAGGGTTCTTTAAAAATGTAAACTATTATTGCACCTCGTCTTTTGAGCAAGCAGGGCACCGTCCACAGTGCTGTCACTGACGGTCATGGATCCCCGATCCTCAACACCACTCCGATCCTTGACCATTTCGTTGCTTTGATCCGAGTTCATGGTCACGTTTCTGCTGTAAACACAACGAAGAACTGTTAGTGGAGAAGACGCTACCGTTTCGGTAGCCTTCCGTGAAATCTGTTCGCCAGTGAACCACTCTGTGACTGCTCAGTTTTGCAAGTTATTCGTGATGTTTAGTATTTACAAGAGTGCATTACGAGCAGTAAATGAGATGTTAAAAGATCCGATGATGTATATTGCAGGTAGAACACTGTGTGCAAATGCCACAGTTTAATATCACAAATGAGAAAATTTGATAAAATACACTTATCCACATTACGGCATAAACAACAACGGTCTCTATGAAGCACAACTCTGAACAGTACAAATACAATGTCACATTTGACGTTTGTTTATTACATCCTTTGTGTCTACAGTTGGGAGCCCCAGCTGTGTTTGGCAAGGTGCAGTCCTGATGTTAACCAATCTGGGGCAGTGTGTCAGCATGAGCATATTTCTCTACTGCCTGAATAATAGCTGCAACGGGAACACGTCACTTTCATGAGAAAGTTACTGGGCTGTACCCACTATGCTCCCACCTATGTTGTTGTAAACACACAAATACGAACCCCCCC
>JAZEWT010000014.1:20629212-20641189 GCA_036362905.1 Mordacia mordax | reverse complement strand
CCCCCCCCCCCGTGTTCTATACTCGCTAGGTAAACACATACACACACGCTGACACGTATAGTGTACAGACACACACAGAGGTGCGTTTCATCAAAACCGCGTGTGACAGATGATATTCCATCCTCCCTGTGTCGTTTCCAATGCGCGCGTGTGTACTGTATTCCCAATAAAAGCATCCTCAAAAAAATCATTTGGTAACGCCTGCCATGTGCAGCCTTTTGTTGTCGTGTCGCAGGAACCCGGCATCCAGAGCTTGCAAGCTCACTGGGTTACCCTCTGCTGTAATAACAAACACAGATCTTTGTACATCCACTCATGCGCACACTTCCACGCCATGCAGCTTGTGGGGTTCATTGATGAAACGGCACATTGGTCACAGGGTGAGCTGACAAAGGCTGGGCTACAATAGATGTTAAAAGCATAGCAGTGGGTGTTGCTTAATATGCACAACATTTGCAAGCTAAGATGCACCGTGATGACTGAAACATGGACTTAGATTCAAGTAAAGACCCACGGACACCCACTTTTTATCACCGCACCAAAGCATTCATTCAGCTAAAGGACAACAAAATAACTTTATACTCTGAAGTGCAGATAAGTGAATAATGAAAAACCAGTTTTTTTTTTACGCTCTGCTTTTTAGTCTTTATATTTTTTAAACTTAGAGTTTAAGTCACACGCAGTGTGGAGTTTGCGAGCTTCTCTCCGCGTGGGTTTTTCGCCGGGCGCTCCGGGATTCCTCCCACAGTCGCCAAAACAAAACAACAAAAAAGCCACGCAGCCGCGCACAGGTTAATCGGCTCGCAGGCTAAATTGCCCCGAGTGCCCGGTGACGGACTGGCGTCCCATCGTGGGCATATCCCTGCCTTGCGCGCTGTTGCTGCCGGGATAGGCTCCGGCTCACCGCGACCCTGTACAGGACTAAGCGGTTTCAGACAATGAGATGAGACTAAATTGCCCCGAGAGTGCCCGGTGACGGACTGGCGTCCCATCGTGGGCATATCCCTGCCTTGCGCGCTGTTGCTGCCGGGATCGGCTCCGGCTCACCGTGCAGAGGACCGAGCGGTGTGTGACCGTGACAGTGAGATGATGGTGATGGTGGTGATGGTGATGATGGTGATTTTGTCGCCAGTGTAAAACCGTGGTGCCGGAGTCCGAGACGTAGCCGCCGCCGCCACGCTTCCTCGCTACGGCGCCTCGGCGGGGACAAACGCGGGCGCGTTTGCTTTTACGCGGCGTGTACGGCCCCGCCGATACGTCGCGACGTGTGTGCAGCGCTTTGTGACCCTCGGGTGAAAGGCGCTCGATAACTGCGATTATTGTTATTATTGTTATTATATCGCGGCGTACGTTATATCGCGAGTTGCATCGTGCGGTGTAATCGCGTCTCAGTTGTTTTCGTTTTGTTTCTTCCTAAAGGAGCCCTTCAGCTGAGCAGCTGTTTTGACAGTTGTCCAGCGCGGAGGGGTTAGCAAGTGAGCAGAAAACCTGGGCTCTACCCGGGATGGGACGCTAGTTCTATCACACAGTGCGTCGGGGACAATTTGGCCAGCATAATTAACCTATCTCCCCGTGTTAGCGTGGGGGTTTCGCCGGTAACGCGGCTGTACTGGCGTCACATCATGGGCATAGCCCTGCCTTGTGCCCTATGTCTACAGGGGTAGGCGCCACCCCCCGCGACCTTGTACAAGATTAATCGGGTATTGATAATGAATTATAATAGGAGACAGGGGCGGTATTTGTCCCAATAATCCCCCACTTACTCTGTCAATCAACAGAAGCCAATGTAATGATGTAGGTAATGATGTAGCCAATGCCAATCAAAGTCGCTGGGATTTACCTAAGAAAGGACTCTCATTATTATTGTTAATTATTTGAAGCCACATCAAAGAGTTCGAGGTGGGAAAAAATATCTATTTATGCTAAACAATAATATAATTACAAAAGAACATGGTCTGGAGTAAAACTTTAGTGTGTTTTGTTATGCACTACCACACTCGATCGATTTAATTAAAAACATAGCCTTCGTATTTGTATGATATGTTTAACACTTCGAGTGTTTTATTTTAATTTAGTTTTATTGGGTATTTCTGCTGCTTATATTAAACACCACAAATACCCATCGATACGATGTAATATAGCGCATCAACCCCTGCTATGTACTATGTAGTGTTAATAGGTTCGATTCCCGGCTCGGGTGCTGCTCTCTGTGTGCGAGTTTGCGAGCTTCTCTCCCCGTGTCCCCGTGGGTACTCCGGTCTCATCCCACTGCCCCCAAAAATCAAACCATGCTGCCTTCGGTTAATTGTCGTCCTGACTAAATCGCTCCTGGTATCCTGGAAAGTTGTAACTTGCTTACCCCTCCCCGCCGGCTAACCGTTATAAAGAGCTACACAGCTAAACGGGTTTTTTTTAATTTTAATATTTTTTAAGATTTTAAATACACACGTGACATTGACTCTCGGGCACAGCGGCCATATTGCGTAGGGAGGGCTGCGTGACTGACAGCTCGTCAACCTCGCGCCGCTACCCTTACCCAACATGGCCGGATCTCTCCAGCCAATCCCCACCCCGGTGCGACGACGGACGGGGAAGCGCGTTTCGTAATTGCTCGCGCTCGGCCGGCTCGCCGTAGCGAAGCGGCGTTCATTATTTCCCCGCGCCGTTCGCCTTCAAAGCGAGCGAGCGGCGACATGGGCGGCTGCTGCTTCGCGTTCGACTGCGCCGTCGTCGTGCTGGCGTCGCTGCTCGTAGCGGCGGCTTTTCTCCTGCAAAAGCTCGGCCTCCCGTACCAGCTGCTACACAAGGTCTTTAAACGCGGCCTCCCGGGGGGGGAGGAGGAGAGGAGGCTTCGCTGAATTTACTACAGCGCATAAGCGCGGGGGGAGTTGTCCGCTGCTGGCATTGGCCAGGCGGCTCCGAGTCTCGGGCGCCCATTGGTTAAGCGGGGCGTGCGCCGCGTTTCGATTGGTGGGCGTTGCGGCGTGTGATTATGTGCAGTAGAAAATGCAATTCGAGTTCAGCTACAGTAACTTACTCGGCGCTAAGAGGTGTTTAAATATTTATAATTATTAACGTTGGGACGTAATTTAAGCCTTTTTTCTTTCACACACGTGTGGTTACAATCGTCTACGTTTAAATCACGAAGGCGCATTCACGACATTTGTTGCAGGCAGTTTGACGCCTCTCTCTAGCCGGTCACGTGTTAATGTTAGGAAGTTTGTGGTGAATGTTACGTAGTGATAATCCCGCATCTAGAGCTTGCGAACTCTCCCTCTCTCTCTCTACACTCTCTCCCTCTCTCTCTCTCTACACTCTCTCTCTGCACTCTCTCTCTCTAGCCGGTCACGTGTTAATGTTAGGAAGTTTGTGGTGAATGTTACGTAGTGATAATCCCGCATCTAGAGCTTGCGAACTCTCCCTCTCTCTACCACTCTCTCTGCCACTCTCTCTCTCTCTCTGCCACTCTCTCTCTCTAGCCGGTCACGTGTTAATGTTAGGAAGTTTGTGGTGAATGTTACGTACTATTAATCCCGCATCTAGAGCTTGCGAACTCTCTCTCTATACTCTCCCTCTCTACACTCTCTCTGCCACTCTCTCTCTCTGCCACACTCTCTCTCTGCCACACTCTCTCTTCAACTCTCTCTCTGCCACTCTCTCTCTCTCTGCCACATTCTCTCTCTGCCACTCTCTCTGCCACTCTCTCTCTCTTTTCCACTCTCTCTCTCTGCTACGATGATAACAAACATCTATGTACGTGCTAGGATATCACCACTTGACTGTCTCGTGTGCGAATTAAGTTAGAGTTGCCTGCATTGCTTTGCAAGTTCACCTTAAAAGTTCACTTAAAAGCTCGAGTGCAGGTGTGTGACTCTTTAGGATATACACCAGACTGATATAACAACTAACATATAGTCGTTATACCAACTATATATTAGTTGATATAACAACTAATATAGGGCTCATTATCAATACATGATAGCTCGGAGGTTTCATTCAGCACTTCATTGATATCGGCTCTTGGTTTTGATGGTTCAGCACACTGTGGGTTGGCTTGCAAAACGAGACGTCTAATTCGTTAATAACGCAGTGCTGCGTGCTGTATTGTCAGCATTGTGTCGAGATACAATTCGTTCTATAACGGAATGCAATTACATACCGTTGTGGTCTTCTTGTGCGTCCCATGAAGTGGATTTATTCATATATTTAAATCCCCGAATATTAAACACGTGTGGGTGTACTACTTCCAGAAAGACAATTGCTTTTCAGATGATTCCGCAGATGGCCATGCAACTTGCTACATTTTCTTATTTTAAGACATTCTGCTGACTCAAAGTTCAGTCAGTCCTATCATCAGCGCATTCATCCAAGGATACTTGTAAAGGATTAGATTTAATTATTTTAGACGTGGGTTTATAAGACCAAATCCTTTTTTCATCATAAACGTTATGCTTATTTTGCCCTCTGCTTAGCAAATAGGAGTTCTGCTCGGAATACATTCTAAGACACAAATTATACAAATTTAGGATTTTAAGGTTTATTTCGTATAACCGCACAATATTTTTAGTAATTGCGCTTTTGTTTTGATTGGCTGCTATAACAGGTGCAGTGATGCACGTGTGTTTTGTTTCAAGTTTTCATTCTTTATGGGATCTTTCTTTGAGAACGAGCAAATCAACTATCATGCATCTTCAAGTCTAAGGTGCAAGGTTGTACAAGCTGCCACTTTGGACTTTAGGACTTTGCTTAGTACTCCCAAGATAAGAGTGCACCTGTTGTCTAGATAGTTCCTGAGTACACTGTGCAAGTATGGTCCATAAACATGCATCCTATTGATGTATGTAATACATATACATATGACAGTTACGAGTTTGCATAAGATACAAATGGTGCATATATATATATAGAACTTGCATTTTGGGAAAGTATACTTCTCAGACTCTCATCCAATTCCACGAAAATTCTTATTCTGTTATCCCAAACAAACCACATCAGAATAACTATTCTGTAATTATGCATAATTTTACAAAATGCAAAAAAAACCCCTCTTCTTTTGCCTACATCTCCACTCCTGCAGATTCGTGTCCGTGCTGCCCACTTCCACAAAACCTACATCATTACATCTTCAGAAGCGTTGTCAAATCTGCTGCAGTGTGCTGTGGTTTATGGGAAGATTTGCAAACCAGCAATCCATGAGTCACAGGAAACCATGGATTATTCGAGTGGATTAATAGATTCCTGCCGCATTTTGCCTCATCGACTTGTCTTTAATATCGCAAGCGAGACTTCTATAACCTAGCGTGCAACCTTCGCTGCGACTGGAAACGCACTTGAATTGTATTTTAAAAAGCGCACCAGCACATGTGCCGCAGCAAGATGAACCGCCGTTCTGCAGAAGTCACCGCAGTGTCGCGAGCGGACTCCGAAGCCACGCTGGGATGGCTGTGCGTGGACTCGCGCCGCTCTGCAGTAGGGTGGCCGGTAGATTTCGGTTACCTGTTTGCAGGTGGAGTCGGACAGCAGCCGGCACGGCGGGGAGCTGGTGGCAGAAGTTCTGCGTGCTCATGGCGTGCGCTTCGTCTTCACGCTGGTGGGCGGCCACGTGTCGCCCGTGCTCACGGCCAGCGAAAAGCTGGGGATGCGTGTGGTGGACGTGCGGCACGAGGCCACCGCAGTGTTTGCCGCCGACTCCGTCGCACGGCTCTCGGGTGAGCGGGCGCGGCAGAATGTTCCGGCGAGCGCGGCAGATCGGGCTGCGAGCGCCCTTGACAAAAGACAAACACACGCGCCTCCATGCGCCCGCCCGCTTGCCTGTTCTGCACATCTTCCCCCCCCTCCCCGTGTACCATCCCAACAGCTGTACATTCACGCACACAGCCGGCCGTATGCATGTCAACACAAACACGTGTCCGCACACCCGTCCATTCTCCTGTATACACGTCCGTCGCCGCGCAGTCACTGGCGCACTCGCTGGCATAGCCACCTATCACAACGACAACTGCCACCATTTGCCATGGGTGCTGACATCAACACCACGCTATGCCAGGCTACGGGCACTTTGAGGTGGCGTGGAGTGTGGGAGAGCTCCCTGGCAGGTCAAGGGATAGACCCCAGGTATTGACTGAGATGAGTAGCAGATGTGCCATCTGTGCCGTCCGCTTTGACTGTACATTTTGCAACACATACAGTGATACACACAGGATCCTGCACATCCAATCATGTGCAGGCACACACGTGGAAAGACACTCGCACACCTACCTGCACATATAGTCACACAAGGACAACGGCCGTCATTTGCTAAGTAGTGGTGACGTCATCATGGCACCTCTTTCAGGCCAAATGTATCTTGAGGCCGTATAAAATGGCCAATGCTCTCCGACAGGTCACGCTACAGGCTCATACGTTATGGCTTACCTGACTGAGCCGGCCAGCAGATGCACCACCTGTTCTCCCCACTGTGCCAACTTGCAAGCGTTTCAGCTGCCCGGCGCTCCGCTCGTTGTGAGCGCCGCCGCTGTGCCGTCCGCTCTTGCTGGAGGGTGGCTGCCTCCAACTGCCCAGTAGCGTCCTTGGCAGTCCTCCGCCAAAGAGACCGATTTGTTCACACAAAGACAGAGACACACACAAACCCGGTATAGCCTTAAGAGACTGTAGAGTTGCCATTCGTAAGAGCACCTACGTAGGTCGACCCAGCACAGAAGGAGGTGGGTGACCAGCACCATACCCAGCCGCCTTTGTCTACATAGTGGCAATGTTTACCTACCGCACTAGATACTCATTTGAGGCCGAGTTGGTCTAGGGGAGGCCCAGGACCTCTTCAGAAAATCACCCCTGGTATAGGCCATGACCGGGATTTAAACTCAGGTCGCCAGGTTTGTAGCCCAGTGCGCTAACCACTGAACCACCTTCTTCCCCTCTATTCACACACACACACACACATACGCAGGCGTACACCCATCACTGCATCCGCCTGTGCTTGCATTGACATACGTACTGCACACTCACGTGCACACGTATTAATACACTCTCTCACCCAGCAACAAACATCCCACACATCTGTGTAGAAACCCTCAATCAAAGCATGAAGATGCCTGCATCGGTGGGTTTCTGAAATCTTGAGAAAAGAAATGTTCAACAGATGGTTCAGTCTATAAAAAAAACAACAACAATTAGATTACAAGCTGCTGTGAAAATTATCTGTTACCAGTATAACGGAATAATTGCTTTGCAGGAACCGTTGGTGTTGCTGTGGTGACTGCAGGACCAGGTCTCACTAACACGGTCACTGCAGTGAAGAATGCTCAGATGGCCGAGTCTCCAGTGTTGCTCATGGGAGGGGCAGCGTCTACCCTGCTCAAGGTACGGGGTCATGTGAAATGTAGAACCTGGAAACCTGCGGCTATCGTTATGTTGTCGGATATGTGCAGTACACCGCTTAACAGGTGAGCACAAGGTGACAAGGACGTGTAGGGCTCAACTTAGCCCATCAACCCTTTAAAGCCACCATTCCCAACAGGTGGGTCGTGATCCATCAGTAGGCCGCAAGCCAGGCCCAAGTGGGCCAACTTGGCCTTGAGGTGCAAAAGATTGATAACCCCTGCTTTAAAGTCGATAAAATTAGAACCATATTGTGGGAAGCTAGGCTGCCTTTAATAATTAAACAATGGAACGGAATCTATCTCAACGGGTGGCCCAAAGCAGCTCATGGAAATTCCACCTTCGCATGCTCAGGGGTGAGACACTGCACAGGTGAACGACTGTGTACTTCAGATGGATTCATTGAATTTAGAACCTTCCTAGTAAGAGTCGACTCATCTAACCATGGGTCTGCCCTATTAAACACATGCGAACCAACTATGCAGGCCGTACGATTAGTGTTGTTTTTGTTCAGGGACGGGGGGCTCTGCAAGACATCGACCAGCTGTCTCTGTTCAAGCCGCTGTGCAAGCTGGTCATATCCGTGAGAACCGTGCGTGAAACTGTCCCCGCGATCAGGCAAGCAATGGCCACAGCCCAGTCTGGCACTCCAGGTAATGTTTCGCATATGAAGCCATGTCCAGAACGTACGGCATTGACTGAAAACTTGTAAGCGTACATTGTGCTGTTGCTGTCAGTCACCTCGCAGTCGGTAGCGTATGTTGTGGAAAGACAACTGACAGATCACGTGTGGTGGGGTGATGTGTGGTTAGTCCCATAGCTTCCAATCAGGTCTGAGCGTATGGCAGTGGCATGAACACTGCGAGCCAATTAGGGTTTGACCCGTGCAGAAACTGGGCCCTGCATACTAAGTAGGCATATCCGCCGCTAGTGTGGAGATAAGCACTGCCGCACAACAGTGTGAGGGAGCGGAAGGCTCTTGAGAATATAATTTAAGATAAACAAGTGTGTTTAACGCAGCACTCATTGACCAACTGGTACAAATGAGCTCTTTGTGATGACTTTGGAAAGAAGAGAGTGTCATGTGATTGTGTTTTGCTGTCTGTTGTCTCACAGGGCCTGTGTTTGTCGAGTTACCTATCGATGTTCTCTACCCATACCACGTGGTACAAAAGGAAATTGCTCCAAAATCCGCACCAAAGGGGCTCGTGGGTAAAGTCATCAACTGGTACGTCACGTGGACATTTTTTCAGTTAAATACTCTCCATCCCGTGTGTCACCTTTGACCTTCATCTTCAATTTGTATGGGGTAGTCTTTCAAAAGTCTTTACAGTTAGTTGACTGGGAGTTGAACCGTTGTCTGTACAAATCAGTTTTGAGGTGAGCCCACTCTCTAGTATTCAAGACCGTTACCCAACAATGTCTTCATCATTACAGCATCTGTTTCTCTACTTATAATGGAGTTCCACGGTGACCTTGACCCACTGCAATTCAAATCATATCTTTAATATCAACAACTGATTATTCACTCAGGTTGTGCTTTGAACCGTAAAACCCTTACCTTTTGCTCGAAGTATCGCACACACCAGTCGCTAAGCTTTTTGGAGCTGGTTCGTTCATTCTTGAGAAGCCTATATTTGTTACGGTGACTCATTCCACGATGACACGTTGGTACACAGACACACAGCTTACGATGCGCGGGTGCTTGCAGGTACCTTTTGAACCACTTGCGGAACCTGTTTGCTGGAGCCTGGGAGGCCAGGGACATGTTCCCACTGCCAATTCAGCGGCCCATGGCCACACCTGCACAGGTGCCCTTTGCATTGTTGTGAATTCAAAAGTGACCCTTTTTATCTTTACTTGTCCGAAGTCTAATGTCAAAACGATGCTGTGCACAAACTGTTGTGGGATCACACTTCCATTGGTGGCCATCAGAAAGAATTTGGATTCCAACATTCCTATAGAGGGTGTTAAACTCTGCATTAATACGGTGGCTGCCATTTCTATGACCAAACTGCCCTGAAGCGAAGGAGGGTTGTGCCTTTTTAGTACTTGGACGAGAAGCTGCCTGGCATTACTTGGTGTTACAAGCCAGAGCTTTGAAGTGGCCGGGAGATGAAAGTACAACAATTTTCACAACACACATGCACCAATGCTCATTCGACTTTGGCCGTCACACATCAGCTCAGGTGGCCGTTTGGTTAGGGCGCTTAACTTGCAATCAAAAGCTTCTGTGTTTTAAATCTTAATTTGGTCAACTCAACTTCCCCACACAGTCATATGTGGGACGTAAACATTGGTTGGTCCCATCAATACACTGGCCATTGCCACGCCACGTAGTGTAATATTTATACCGGTGATTTATGGTCATTCATGGAGATGAGCACCATTGTTCGAGTAGGCTCCGTTGTTGGACTGCGTTTGTCCAGATTGTGGCTAACCTGTCGGGAGTGGCGGTGTGCAGGTGCAGAGTTGTGTGGAGTTGGTGAGCCGAGCAAAGAAGCCAGTCTTTCTGTTGGGGAGCCAAGCAACCCTGCCCCCTGTACCAGCAAGTGAGATCAGGTACGTCCGCCATTCTCAACCAGTGGGTTGTGACCCATCAATGGGCCCGAGTGCCTCCTCGTGGTCCGTGGAGACCAGATCCAAGTGGGCCTTGAAGTGCAAAAGGTTGGGAACCCATTGACAGATGAGAAGACCAGTCAATCGGTAAACATTTTTTGGTTGTGTTAAATGGCTAGTGTTCGGTTTGACTAGACTACCCATGATCGTGGTAGATTATCCTTATGCCGTTGTTAAAACATTATATTTATGTAAAATTCACGGTATTTTGACCACTTCTAACCATAGTAGAGAAAATGCAGTAGTCTGTAATTTGAAATATAAATGAAACACAAACACACGAAAAAATGCTGACAAAAAATACCAGAAATTGTAACTATATTTTGGGATATTGAATGTATTGTTTTCATTCGTATAATGCCACTGATAATGCTTGAATGTGTGTGCACTACAAGTACACCCGCGCACCGTCGATGTGTTCTATTGACCAAACGATGGCTGTTTTTGGTTTCCGTCCCTGCCGCACAGAAAAACGCTGGACCACTTGGGAATCCCATGCTTCCTGGGTGGCATGGCCCGAGGAATGCTTGGAAGGGACAGCCCCATTCACATCCGACAAAATCGCAGGGATGCCCTCAGGGAGGCAGACCTCGTGATTCTCTTAGGTAACAGCGAGATTACTCACCACGGTGGCCCAGTGGGTAACGCCGTCGCCTCACAGCAAGCAGGCGCCGGGTTTGATTCTCGGCTCGGATGCCTTTCTGTGCGGGGTTTGCATGTTCTCTCCCCGTGTCCGCGTGGGTTTTCGCTGGGCACTCCGGTTTCCTCCCACAGTCCAAAAACATGCTGCTGCATAGGTTAATTGACTTGCAGACTAAATTGCCCTCAGTGCCCAGTGATGAACTGGCGTCCCATCGTGGGTATATCCCTGCCTTGCGCCCTGTGTCTGCCGGGATAGGCTCCGGCTCACCGCGACCCTGTACAGGACTAAGCGCTTTCTCACAATGAGATGAGATGATATTAAGTTGTCCACTTCGTACATGTGAGCTGGTTATTCGGTGCGAGCCCTGGTTAATATAGACGTAGTTATTCCTCCTTAGACTTGCCTGTTGATTCAAAAACTACTGCTGTGACTTTCGCAACAACTATAAATACATCTTATATAAAACGCAAAAGCCAAATTGTCTTGCAACGCAACCAAATACTTGGGTGGCACTTAATGTTTACTGCCTTTAGCGATAGAGACAGTGATGGAAAGTCCACATTCCATGCTGCTGATGGAGAGATAATAATAACATAATAATTGCACTTTTTGAGTACTCTTCACCCGAGGGTCACAAAGCGCTGCACAGAGCTGTAGCGAGAATGTCATGTCAGCAACAACAACATCGGAGTGCTTTAACTGACAGTCAAATAATGGCTATAATTTAGAGAAAGGCACAGAATAAGCGATAAATAATTGTTAAGCAAACGAAGGAAGGAATAAGTGTTCCGAAACAGGCGCAGGTCAGCAGCGACAGTGAGCCGCATCAACAGTCCTAGCCAGAGAACTTGACAGCCTTACGGAACAAGTGAGTCTTGAGATGGGATTTGAAGATGCCCAGGGGCTCAGCTGAGCGAATCTCCAATGGACGGGCATTCCAGAGTGTGGGAGCAGCGCGTTGGCTGGAGTGAAACTTGAGACACCGATAAATCAATATCCGTGGCACGACGTGACAAGAGTATTGATGTTGGTTTTTACAGCTGCATGAGTGAGAATTGCTGTTCAGAGCTGCTCTTTCGGGATAGCTTTGTCAGGCATTCCTCCTATACCAAATGAACAGCCCTTATGAGCAATCTTTAACGTGGCATAGTATATTTCGGTGTGCAGTCTTAACTACAAGTCAACTTTAATAAAAATGCATTGTGCGTATTGTATTTGGCAGTACGTTAATATAAAATAATTATACGGGTTTCGGGCGGCACAGTGGCCCAGTGGGTAGCGCTGTCGCCTCAGCAAGAAGGTCCCGGGTTCGAATCTCGGCTCGGGTGACTTTCTGTG
>JAZEWT010000014.1:20607665-20620559 GCA_036362905.1 Mordacia mordax | reverse complement strand
TCCTGCCTTACGCCCTGTGTTTCCGGGATAGGCTCCGGCTCACCGTGACCCTATATAGTATATAGGATTAAGCGGTTTCAGATAATGAGATGAGATGAGACAATATATGGGATGCCGTGTCCGCAGGTGTTGGCCCCTTCTTCAAGTTACCTCGCGCCTCTGAATCGTTCTGGCTTCGAATGAATTCCTTAAGATATTGCACGGATGTACATTTATCTCAGAAATGTACGATGTGCGTTTTAAATTGTATTTATTATTATTATCATCACAACCTGCGGTTTGTTACCGACTCCCCCCCCCAAACTCCTGAAAGCCTGTTTGAAAAAACTCGCCTCCCATCCGGAATGAAAACTTATCAGCTGAGATACCGGGTGTCATGGTAACGCTGTGGAAGAAGGTCGAATATAAGATGAACGTAATGAGACAATGTGGAAAATATGTTTCCAGCCTGGGTGTTTGGCGTGAACCTCAGATAAGACCTTGCCACGTGTGGTTAGAATCATACCTTGTGGGCTGCTCGGGTTTAAAGGATCCGTGGCAATAGAGAGTCTTTTCGATCCTGCATTATTGTCACTTGTTTTCACGTTTTCACGCGCGCTGGCTTTGTTTAAAACGTAAAAGTCGAGAGCTGTAAATGTCGCCAATTAACCACCGCCTATGTTCGTTGGAAAACAAAAGTTGGTGAATTCGCATTGCCTTAATGATTTATTTGCCTTATTTGTAGATTGTTTATCCGTGTCTATAAACGCAAACCTAGGATATTTTCTGTAAAATCTAAAACCCATCGGATAATTCGTAGATCAAATAAATTGACATGTAAAAAAAGAAAGGGGTTTACTCTCTCTGGCAACAATACAGTGCTAATACATTTACCAGAGATGTTTGTGGTCTGAATGCAGGCCCAAGCTGTGTATAAAGCTTTACATGTCTGTACTGACCACCTCCACCCTGTAATCATCTTCTTCATCCGCTTTATCCGGTGCCGGGTCGCAGGGGCAGCAGTCTAAGCAGCGATGCCCAATAATAATTGCAGCTATAGAGCGCTTTTCACCCGAGGGTCACAAAGCGCTGCGCAGAGAACGGCCACGTCAACAGCAATGGCAATCGAACGGGACATCTGTAGAGCCAGGGTTGTCAGCGTTCTACATCTCAAGGCTCACTCGAGCGTGGTCTCCGTGGACCGCTAGGTGGCGCTCGCAGCACACCGATGGGTCGCGACCGACCTGTTCAGACGGCAGCTCTCGAGCGACCTGTTGTGTCTCTCTGTCAAAGGTGCAGCCCTGCAATGGCTCGCTCACGCCACTGCTATCGTAAGGACCTCCACTGCAAGCGAACGCTATGGGGATGTGATCTACACTGCTACGTTGGTCAGACGCATTGGAAGCGCTGGCTGTGCCCCACACTTCACCCCATCACAGCACTCACGACCTGCCCAGTCGACTAATTTACCGTTTGTATGGCAGGGTGAACACTGCCAAGCAGTGGTCATTGTACATGGAGTCGAACCGGTGACTTCTACATCGAGAGTCCTGCGTGCGAGCCATCGCACCGAGACGCCTTCTGTTCCATGACACACAGTACTGTGCAGCTATGTATACGTAGAGAGTATACCACACATTACTCTTTCATGAGAGCGAACCTCGACACGTTGATCAACAACTAGATACGTGATGTGAGGAAGGCTCACTGCTCGAAACATCACCTCGGGCCATATATTTCATTTTTAGGGCCACAGTGATATTGTTCAGTTCAGTATCAGTACCCGCTTAATCCTGTACGGGGTCGAGCGGAGTCGGAGCCTATCCCGGCAGACAGAGGGCGCAAGGCTGAGCTATTCCCAGGAATAACGCCAGTACATCGCAGCGCACACTCTTTTGGGGGGCGATTTACTGAGCAGGCTAATTAACCGAGGCAGCAGGGTACAGATACTGAGATACCGAACAACAAAGCGATCCACCTTGCAAGTGCCTCCGCACCCCAAGCGTTCCAGTTTAACGTCAGACCAGACGAAGGACCTCTGGGTCATCACAGCCGCCGTTATCCATCGGGAGCTGGCCGCGAGTGAAAGTAAATAAATGAATTCGGGGTGGGGGGTGGAGGTGCTGTTTATTTAATGGAAAACTCCGCACGGTCATGCATCGTTGAGCCAAGGTCAGGTTACGTTTGTTCAACGGCATCGGAGAGACTCCACAGCCGCCGCCCAGTGAATATAAATCCCTCGCAGCGGAATCATTGAGGCCGTGCTGCGAGCGTTCGTTCGCTCATTATTCGTGCGGCGGACACGGCGCTTTGTGAGCAGGACAGCTGTTGGAGCAGCAGCCGTCACTGATCCTCAGCGCGAACCGGAGGTGTTGCCTCCACGCTGATTGGAACGAAGAGATCATTGCAGCGGAGCAAATTGGACATTTCAACCAGAGGCGGTCCGATGGATAGGCGGTCTCCCACCTTGGGATTGTGGAATTTCCATCACCTGCTCAGAGCTGCCAATAGATTGTATAATGACGTAGATTCTCACGGCTCCATTGCATGCGGATCACGATCCAGAGCTGGTCTTTCGGAATAGCCGCGTCAACTGTTCCTGCTCCGATGATTGCAAAGCAAAGCTGTTCTCATCGGAATAACCGCGTCGACTGTTCCTGCTCCGATGATTGCAAAGCAAAGCTGTCAAGCTTTGCTCCGATGATTGCAAAGCAAAGCTGTTCTCATCGGAATAACCGCGTCGACCTCTCCCGCGCTGCGAGGTGAAACGTCGCAAAGGAGGCAGGTGGCGCGCTCGACACAGCTATCCCGAAAGGACCGCTTTGGTAAGCAATCATCTTGAAAATCAACATCTCTTCGTGCTCTCGACTTCGTGACGTTTCGCCTCCGATGTTGGAGGAGCCTGATGATGTCTCCATCGTGGAGGAGAAAGCAGGAACACTCGACAGGGCTATCCCGAGAGAGCAGATGTGGAGAGCAGGTCTCAGACATGAGCATGTCCCTATGTGTACTTGACAGCGACCTTCTCGAATGAGCATGGAGCCTGTTCTCAATCCACAGCTGGATTAAGTCCTCCCCATGCTGTGTCGGTCGTATGGGGCGATTTGACGATGCTTCACCACGCTGGTCAGTGTGGGTAAGTGAATATGGTTGGGGGTGCCCCAGGACCGATTCGGGTATCAATTAATGGGAGTTTCATTCAAGTCGTCAGGTTCATGAAGCATTGTACGAACCACTACGCCAGGTCACAAAACCTCAGATAACATTTGCGCCAACGTCTAGCGCTTGACACCAAGCCAAGGTAACGCCCTGCGACTGTGGTGCACACATCCTGCTTTTGTGAAGGCTACACCGTTTGGGCCTTGTGACCTTGTTGGACATTGACACGAGCACTCACACTGAGCTCACGGTAACTCTTTGCAGAGCCCAGCCCTTGCGGAAAGCGCTAAACGGTAGCATTTACGATGTTTAGGACGTGGATATATTTATATACGACTTTGGAACTCTGGAGAAAGGGCACTTCTGACACAAAGACAGATAAACTTTAGCACAACACAAAACCGCATTGTCTATGAAGGGTTATTTCAGTTCGTCTGGGGCTAATTTTCCGTCTGCGAAAAATGTGCACAGCAAAGGCAGATTTATCTCAACGATGTTACTGGTAGGCACACGACTCGGAGATGATTTTCCTGAATGAAGTTTAATTTTTGTCAGGCGAAGGTTGCGAGCTGACATCCTGGTTGGGGTTCGGCCCGTTATCTCTCCTATGCATAGAATTACCCTTTGCATAGGAACATGGCATTTCATCCACTGGCTCAAAGTTGTGAACAGGAGATCAACACCACCACAATACTAATTTGAGCCAACAAATGTCCAAGCTCTGTAGAGCATCTTTAATTCGAACTGCTCGCCCAAGTTTGGTGCGCGTACCTGATAATGCTGGTTGTAATGAGGTTAATGGAATCCAAAATGTTTCTTTATGCAATAGTATTACAATTTATAAAGGTTGCAAATTCTAAGGCCTGCTGGTCATCGACGTTACATGGATGTTAAGGCGCCAGGAAACCGTACAGAGGGTCAGTCAGCTATGTGGTCAGCTGGCGCCAACCTGCCAGACAGTGTACAAAAAGAAAAACAGCTACCATTTCTGGTAAAAAAATAAAAGTGTTAAGGTCTTTAAACACCAAAGAGATTCATTCCCAAAGTGTTAATAAAAAATAAATATATGCCAATGACAAAACATGTGAGCAAAATGCATTGATAATGTATGCATTGTCCTTGAAACGGATTGGTCCTCACTAGAGATGGCTTTCTTTAGAGCCCAGTCTCACCGATGTTGGTCAAGTGTTGCCAAACGGTAAACAGCTCAAGACAACACAGATATCAAACCATAAGTAGCTAGGGTAGAGCTGTTAAACCCAAACACTGCTTCTTAGGTATTTCATTATCGGACAATAAGTTGGATTAAAGCAGATCCAAAGAATTCCATGCAGAACAAGGGGAGAACACATAAGTTATCTAAATAAAGGCGCCCGAAACGAGGATGGAACCGAATCGGGCATGATCCCTATTGTTGTGAGATGCAAATGTTACTGCTGTGCCACCCTGCCACCCAATCAGAGACGAGAGTGGATTTCTATAGTATTGTTGCTCGTATGTACCGTACGTACTTTAATTTTACTCAGGACATTTATAACGTTAACGCTTTATTTTACAGGACACCCGTAACTTCGTGGCCAGTGTTGCATCCTGAGTTTGATCCCCAACCACGGGTATCATCAGTGGCAAGAACTGTCTCGGCATTGTCCTAGGTCCAGCCTTCATTAGGCCGCGCTGATCAGTGATGAGCAGTGCGGTCAGACAACCCTATGTCGGACACAGTTACGGAACGGCTTTCATCCAGCAGTGAACTGAAGGACTCAATCATTATTTCATTAAAATGTAAATAAGAGTCAAAGCACATTGTGTGCTATTGAGTGAACATTAAAGACTTCACTGCACCTTTGAAGAAGCTGCCCGCAGTATACTTGTATGCCAGTCCAAATGCTGCATAGAAACGACCCCAAAACCACTATAAAGTATTTAATTCATCAGCGTAGTATATGGAGTGTTTCTTTTCATGTGTGCTGTGGAAATAACAAAATAAATATTGTGCTTACGGTGTTCTGTCTGGGCGGCACGGTGGCCCAGTGGATAGCGCTGTCGCCTCACAGCAAGAAGGTCCCGGGTTCGAATCTCGGCTCGGGTGCCTTTCTGTATGGAGTTTGCGTGTTCTCTCCCCGTGTCTGCGTGGGTTTTTGCCAGGCACTGCGGTTTCCTCCCACAGTCAAAAAAAAAATGCTGCTGCACAGGTTAATTGGCTCGCAGACAAAATTGCCTGCAGTGCCCGGTGAAGGACTGGCTTCCCATCGTGGGCGTATCCCTGCCTTGCGCTCTGTGTCTATCGGGATAGGCTCTGGCTCACCGCGACCCTGTTCAGGCCTAAGCGGTTTCTGACAATGAAATGAGTATTCTGCATTGACTTAACTGCCACGAGAGAGTATTTGACTTGAAATAAATAATACTCACGTGACGATACAGGCAGTACGCTGAGTGAGGTGGGTATAATTTAAAGTTAAGGCTGGGACTCAACTCAGTGGTCAGCACATCGGGATCATAGAAACCGGAACCACTTTTGAAACGATTCTGTGGTATCTCACTGAGTTGGAATACTGAACGTTTCTGTTGTTATTCAAGGATGAAGAGCAAATGTATATTTTTACCGTAATAATTGTACATCTCATCTTCTTGTCAGAAACTGCTTAGTCCTGTGTAGGGTCGCGGTGAGCCGGAGCCTATCCTGGCAGACACAGGGCAGAAGGCAGGAATATACCCGCGATGGGATGCCAGTCCATCACCAGCACTGCGGGCAATTTAGTCTGCAAGCCAATTAACCTATGTAGCAGCACGTTTTTGAGACTGGCAGGAAACCGGAGTGCCCGGCGAAAACCCACACAGACACGGAGAGAGAACATGCAAACTCCACATGGAAAGGCACCCGAGCCGAGATTCGAAACCGGGACCTTCTTGCTGTGAGGCGACAGCGCTACCCACTGGGCCACCGTGCCACCCATAATACAACGTGTATAAAATGTAAATAAATTGCACCAATCTGTGCGGAGCGAAAGTTGTCATCGTGAAAGATAAACCCGACCATGTAAATATGTAATTTCGAGTCGTCTCTGGGTCACCAGGGAAGATTGATGCTCCACTCGTTCCTTGCTTGAGCATCGAGACATTTCCACCTTTTGCCCTTGACTAATCCGTGGAATGTATGCACCGAAAGTATTGGAAAACGAAAGGGTTGATTTTACTGTCCGACAAAAACTGTTCAATCTTCCAGGCGACACGACGGCGAGAAGGCATTATGGGCTCAGCGTCAAGCCGTGCTCAGCCACAGACGGCCCATTAGCGCAATTCCAGATACGCCACACTTAAGCGCAATCGCTCTCCGGATTTTTTCGAGACATTTTTAAATCGGCAAAGAGCCTCGCATTTTCAACAGACGCTCTTGGGACAAACGGCACGCCACCATTACGCAGCAAAATCAACGAAAGCAGGGCCCTGCCGTTTGCAGCGTTTATTCTTGGCCACTTATGGTCCTTTCAGATTAGCAGCTTGCCAGCCTTGCGAGTTCACGTTTCGGCAAGCTGTGACATTAACATCGCATCAGCCAAGGCATCCGTAATTGCCTTTGTGGTAAAAAGACCCAACTGCATTTTCCCTCAGCCAGCAGATCAAAAGCCACGTGTAATGTGAAAGGAAAACTACTGAGTTTTTTTTTTAAGCTTCTGAGTTCCCCTCCCACTCGGTCGACCCTCTCCTCCTGACCAAGTAATTTTGGAGCAATTTACCCAAGCTGTGAGTCTAAACATATGCTTCCACTTAGAGCAGTGTTTCATCTGAAAAAAAAAAATCAGCCCAGCAAGCTCATTGTTCAGCGCTGTCTCAGTCCCTCAAGCCATGTCTAGTGATGCCCGCCGTAATGAGGACCCCTGAATGCCCCAGGCAAATTCCAAGGATTTACCTCAAATATATAACATGCCCTCTTAGCTTAATCCATCAGCATTTTTTCCATAAATGCACCGATTTTTTTTCCTGCGCTAAATATGCCATGGATGGAGACTTGGAGAACCTTGTGTGGCCCTGTACCTCGGGAAACGTGGAGCACATGCGTTCTTATGAAAGCAGAGAATAACTCTTCTCGTTATCGCATCTCATCTCATTGTCAGAAACCGATTCGTCCGGTACTGGCTCGCGGTGAGCCGGAGCCTATCCCGGCAGACACAGGGCGCAAAGCAGGGGTATGCCCACGATGGGACGCCAGTCCATCACCAGGCACTGAGGGCAATTTAGTCTGCAAGCCAATTAACCTATGCAGAAGCATGTTTTTTGGACTATGGGAGGAAACCGGAGTGCCCGGCGAAAACCTACGCGGACACGGGGAGAGAACATGCAAACTCCACACAGAAAGGCACCCGAGCCGAGATTCGAACCCCGGGGCCATCTTGCTGTGAGGCGACAGCGCTACCCACTGGACCACCGCGCCTCCGTGCCACCCTCTTCATGTTATCGCGTCAATGTATTGATGATTTTTCTTTAATGCGAAGGATCTGCACCATCTCACCACTCCCTCACGGTCCACACGGCTGGCATTATGGCTCAAGAGTTCACGTTTGTGAGTTCACACCTAGGTCAGGGTTTGACTCGGCCCTTCGTCACCTCATGTGTCGATGAAATAAATACCACTGTGTGGAAATTCCAGAGGACTCATACTATTGAGGAGACACCCCCGCCATAGACACATGGAATGTAGCTTTGCTGGCTGGTTTTTTTTTTGCAAACGAACACATGGCATTGCTTATAAGAGTCAGCAATTCTTTGTCTGTTTTTATTGTGATGATAGTTCCATAATAACGGCAATTATTTAATTAACCTTCTGAAAATGCACACCAGAGTTGGAGAACGTGACTAAAAATATTGTATTCTTCTGAATAAAACCAACCAACAACGGTGGTTATTTGCTATAATGCTTCCATGGTATTGATAACAACAACACATACACCCATCAATAACGCTGTCTTAAATAATATATATACACTAATGTGACTCTTCAAGCAATGACCCTTCTGGTAACAGAGTGAGACAGAGAGGGCAGAGAGGCCATGGGATTTTCACAGAAATTAATGTCGCAGTATCGAGCGCACTGGAAAACCTGCTTTAAGTGGCTTTTATGGATACATATTTTTCCAGTAAAATATGATCTACGTAAGTTGCTGTCTGAACGATATGCCATATGTTCCGTCACATTCGCTTGTCAAAGGTCTTAGAATAACTGCATTTCTGGAAAAAACTAATTCACATCTTATAAAAGCTTCAGTACAGCGGCCTGCTACAAGGGTGTATTTGTTGCTGCTCACAAACAGTAGATAGGCGCGACTCCCATAACGCCTTGCACGCTCGTCATGTGACCACAACATCACCATTATCAATACCTGCTTAATGCCGTACAGGGTCGCGGGGGGCCGGTGCCTATCCCGGCAGGCAGAGGACGCAAGGCGGGGCCATACTAATGTTGTGACGCCAGCAAATCGCAGGGCACACTAGTTTCGGGGGCAATTTTCTCAGCAGGGCAATTAAACTAGAGAGCAGCGTGTCTTTGGACGGTGGGAGGAAACCGGAGCACTCAGCGAAAACCCTCGCGGATACGGTCATAGAACACAAACTCCACACAGAAAGGCACCCGAGCCGAGCATCGAACCTGGTGGCTTCTTGCTCTGAGGCCACCGTGCTACCCACTGCACCACTGCACCACCGCTCCGCCCACCACCTCAACATTTCACAACCGATGCTCCCAGGCTCACATCTGTTTGTTTGCATCCAGCACGCATTGTCTGGGTGTGACGACCCTTGGCGTCATTTACAGAAGCTGTTCAATTTAAATCCCTGACCTAGTTCCCAGCCTTGGGCCGAATGTTGAACAGTGAGCAACAGGTTAAGCTATGAACCGTGCTTTACATTTCGTAGATTCTCACCACAGCATGAAGCCCGGTGCTTGGCAGCTGTGCAAGGCTGTGGGAACACGTGTGCAACGCCATATAATTTAGAGCACTTCAAACAAAAACGCCGCACACACCTGAGCATACGCGCCGCACAAAACCCTTGTGTTGCCCGGACTTACGTAGGGGTGTTTTTTTATTTGCAGAGATCGTAGCTTTAGTTTTGCTTGCTTTTGTTTGATCAGGTGCGAAATCAAGTGAAGAGGGTGAGCCTCATCTGCAAGAGGGGGCATTCGTCCAACAGAATAGGGCCAGCGAATGCTATGCATATTGCAAGTCGAATAATTTGCGGTCTAATAATTTTTAGATTTGACAAATCTGGACGCTGACGATAGCACGCAATGGCTTACATTAATCGTTATCATCATTATCAATAGCCACTTGTGTCTGTACCGGGTCGCGGGCGGCCGGAGCCTATCCCGGCAGACAGAGGGGCCAAGGTGGTACTGCACGCAAGATGTGACGCCAGTATATCGCATGGCACTGGAGGTAATTTACTCAGCAAGCTAATCAACCTAGACAGCAGCGTGTCTTTGGAGAGTGGGACGAGAGTGGGAGGAAACTGGAGTACCTGGCGAAAACCCACACGGACATGGGGGCAGAGCGAACACGCAAACTCCACAGAGCAAGGCACCCGAGCCGGGAATCGAACCCGGGTCCTTCATGCTGTGAGGCGACATAGCTACTCACTGGGCCACCGTGAAGCTTGCAAACTAAATTCCTTATTTAGGGTTAAGTCGGCTTATATCAGTCAATGTATTTGTTCAAGCTGGACGGAACCGTTGAGATATCTAGCTCTATTACCAGTTGTCCATCGGTGAGGGGGTAAGCAAGTTACAGGATCTCAAGGCATCGGGGGATATTTAGTCAGGACAATTAACCTAGGCAGCCCAATGTCTTTTCGGTGTGGGAGGAGACCAGAGTACTTTGTGAAAACGTTATTGTTATTGAGCATTGTTATTATTTAGCAGACGCTCATATTCAGGGCGATTTACATCATTATAGAGGTGTGAGGAAACCACAGAGCGGCGAGGGGAAGGCAGCCATGCATAGAGACGGCGCCAACATTTTCCAGACACTGCGTGATATTGCGATGTTATCGGCCAATTAATTCATGAGTTTTTTTTTCTTCAGATGTGGTAGGAAACCTTAGAACCCAGAGGAAACCCACGCAGAACAGGGGGAGAGAACACACAAACGTCACACAGAAAGGCGCCCCCAGCAGGAATCGAACCGCCTCGGGGAGAACTTTGTTTTTGTGAGACGCTGTGGCACCGTCTCACCACGGGGAGAACATGCACTCTCACACTGGAAGGCACCCGGACCGGGAGTCGAACCCAGGACTTCCTGCTGTGCGGTGGCAGTGCTTCTCAAAGCAACACCGCGCCGCCAATTGTCGGAACTTATAATCCCCCAAGGTTACTAAAACGAGTACTAGTTTTTGATGAACTCAGCCGTAGTTGTGCTGTGAATGGACCCACCCCTGCCATAAGAACGTGGAAGTTCCACCATCGGCTCAGAGCTGTAAATACGATTTAAGTTGCTGTATGAACAATACAGCATAAGTTGTGTCACGTCTGCTTATCAAAAGAATAACTGTATTTCTTGAAAAAATAACATCTTACAAAAGCTTCACTTCATTGACCTGACACAGGGCTCTAAACGAGAGATGAGCAGTTTGCCAGTGTGGCTCATTGAGTTATAAAGCAGTTTGACACAAAAACAACCGCTGGACGAACTTCCAAAGTATAAGTCTCCCGACAAAGTAATTATTATTTTTGTATAGTTGTATCAATCAAACGTTTTCCACGGTTGACATAATGGACTGTTTCTAACCCCGACAGACTGCAGATATTTAATATCCTGCAGCAGCCACATTCGCCTGACCTCTGTGTCTGTATCGTATTATCAGTGAGGCCAACGACAGGGTTCCAGAAAGTAAATCCTTGGCGCGGGAGGTTTTTTAAAATATTACGTGTCTGATATATACCACCCAGGATATTGTCTTAGCACTAATGTACAAACATAATGGAGTCTCCAACAACGGATCTAACCTGCACCCAATGAATCATTGCACCACTATTTTCTAGCAGATGGCTATTTTTTTTCTCTCCATTATCGGTGACGATTGTGTTTTTTTTGTTTAAAGTACCAGCACTGCTTCTCTCGTAATAGCCAAGCTCGCCCAATCTATTCTGCTTCAAGCAATTCTTTGCGAATGCGCAACAAGCTGCCGCAACAACAATCGTAATAATAAAAGTAAGCAATGCAACTGACGATAACGCAATGTCTGGCGGTTTGGCACCGGCTCATCGCTTAATTTGACCCCCCCCCTCCCCCCAATGCCAGGTGGTTTCCTCGCAACTCTGAGTCGTTCTGTCTTCGAATGAATACCTTAGAAATCGAACGAAAACGTGTCATGCGTTCGCAATCGGATGTATTGTTATTCTTTGTGTTGGGGGTCCATCACCGGGCAATGCGGGCAATTTAGTCTGCAAGCCAATAAACCTATGCAGCGGCATGTTTTTTTGGACTGTGGGAGGAAACTGGAGTGCCCGGCGAAAACCCACACGGACACGGGGAGGACATGCAAACTCCCACACAGAAAGGCACCCGAGCCGAGATTCGAACCCGGGCCCTTCTTGCTGTGAGGAGGCGACAGCGCTACCCACTGGGTCACCGTGCCGCCCCACACAAGTAATCGTGCGCTTGAAAGTCTACCAGGAACCGGAAGCATATGCTCATCAAGTTGATGCCAGACAGCCTTAATTGACCACAATTAAACAGAAGACCATAATTAGCATCATTACATCAACTTTGGACAAAAGCAGTCCCATGGGACAAGCTTGGGAAGGCACTGAAATAACACAATAATTACGTCTGTGCCGAGCCATATGTTTGTTCAGTCTTTTAATTCTATTCATAAGTACACATAAATCATTGTAATTGTGATGTCGGTGCGTGCATGAATTAACCTCAGTAGATCCAGTGCGTTGTGGATTGTCCAATTTTGTGAACAAATCCATTAAGTGGGGGTTTGCGTCCCTTAGGCAATAACGCAGTTTTGTTTTATTTCAGTTCGGATTACGGTGTCGCTCAGCTGATTTACAGATGCACCACGCGTCGGTTTAATGATTGTTTCGTGATGTTAGCGGGACACGGTGGCAGGGTTGGTGGATCGCGGCGGCGATGCAGCGGAAGCCTCCCCCACCTCACAGAAAGTCCTTCAGTTCAGTGTCAGTAACCGTTTAATCCTGTACAGGGTTGAAGGGGTCTGGAGCCTATCCCGGCAGACACAGGGCGAAAGGCGGGGCTGTACCTCAACATGTAACGGCAACACATCGCAAGGTAGTTTTTTGGGGGCAATTTATTGAGCAGGACAATTAACCTAGGCAGCAACGTGTCTTTGTACGGTGGGAGGAAACCGGAGTACCCGGCGATAACCCACGCCGACACGGTGAGAGAGAGAGAGAACGCAAACTCCACACAGAAAAGCACCCGAGCTGGGAACCGAACTCAGGTCCTTCTTGCTGGCAGGCAGCAGCGCTACTCACTGCGCCACCACCGCTCCATCCTACAGAAACTACCGCCAGTCAGATTCTCACTCCAGGGCACCTTTCTGCGCCGAGTTTGTGTGTGTTCTCCCCCTCTTCTACGTGCGCTTCCTCCGGGTTCTCCGGTTTCTTGCCACACGTAAAAATAACTCTCATCAATGAATTGGCCGACATCATCATACTACAGGAAGCAGTGTCTGATGGCTTAGCGTCGGCTAACCACGTGGCGTTATTCCCCACCTCTTCGAGCGAGTGCCGTAGAA
>JAZEWT010000014.1:20593143-20606195 GCA_036362905.1 Mordacia mordax | reverse complement strand
GAGTTTGCGAGTTCTCTCCCCGTGTCCGCGTGGGTTTTCGCCGGGCACTCCGGTTTCCTCCCACAGTTCAAAAAACATGCTGCTGCATAGGTTAATTGGCTTAGAGACTAAATTTCCCGCAGTGCCCTGTGATGGACTGGCGTCCCATTGTGGGTATATCCCTGTCTTGCGCCCCGTGCTTGCCGGGATAGGCTCCGGCTCACTGCGACCCTCTAGAGGACTAAGCGATTTCTGACAATGAGATGAGATAAGCATTTTAGGACGGCATTGTTGATCATATTAATCAGATGTGAATACGGTGAAGATGTACAGCAATGTGACAGCAAATAAGGTTTATTGCAATTTTAAATGTCGCGTGGGATAACCTGCGTTAGACCGAGTGTGTCAGAGCGCCTGAGGATGCCTCCAACTTGGGAGGCGAAACGTCGGGCAGGAGAGAGGAGGAGCGCTCGACGCGGCTATTCTGAAATACCAGTTTTGGAAAGCAATTGTCATGCATCCAGCCGTGAAAACCTACATCGGTACAGAATAATATTTGCAATTATAAAACGACCTTTCACCAGAAGGTCACAAAGTACTGCACAGAGCTGTGGAGAGAACGGCATTTGAACATCAGACTAGTTAATTTATGTAAAATAATGACTCTAAATCAATTAAGGACCTCAAATAAACAAAAAATATTCTTAAACAAATACATGAAGTGTTTGTGTGCAGGCGTGAGTGAAACGGTCAATATGCTAAAATATAGATACACATTGTATCCAAAACGATCAATGCGTCAAACAGTTATGCCGATATATCATCCACATTTGTATGACAGTGGGATACAAGAAGAGGTTTAGATAAACACTCCAACACGACAAAATCAAACATAAAAATACACATTTACTGTATTTATAGATTATAACACACGCTTCCCCTTCAGAACAAAGCCGGCATAGTTTAGATATTGGTGCAGCGAGATCTCTTCTCAAGCTCAATGTGTGACCTGGTCAATTATCGAAAAAAAACTAAAATCTATCGCCACAAGCTATGGAGGTGTGCTCACCCTTATTGGGCACCCTGAGCCAATGAGGACAATTCTACGTTCGCATGACGGGATCCAGTTCAGTCATAAGTCGTCAACTCTTGATGCTGACAGAGTGTTACACGTTTTATTGACCATGGATGAGAGAGAGACGACTCCCGACTAAGCTATGAACTCGCGACATTCGTCTTGCGAGTGACGTTCGAACTGCAGCGGCACCCAGCCAGAACGTCCACACATTTGGTTACGTCTGCGTCGGTCTGAATAAAAACAAACCGAGCCCGCGATGTAAAGACATATTACCAGCTCAGCATTGTGTCTGCTCTGGGCGAAGAGCAACGAACGTTGGCTGTGATTGAGAGAGGCGGAGGGGGGTGCACCCTGCACGAGGTTTCAAGGACATCCTTTGTCTTTGTGATGTGTGCGTGTGAGAACATGACCCTATAAGATCATTAACTAACAAGTCTATACGGACAAAACAACAATAGCGAACAAAAGGGGGGCTCTGAAGACGATATAACTCACGCACTCCATTGAAACGTCGCGCGGAGACAGTGTTTTTCTTGTTTGCAAGTGAATAATTTTTATAAAAAAAAAACTCCTCCACCCCTGAAATTCTCTCCGAGAAAAAAAGCATTACTAATTTCCAAATATATCCAGCTGGGTGGCGCTGTGGTTAGAAGCCAGAACTCGCACCCACTCTCACCACAATCTTGGCGTGCGGATGACTCAATGCAATATCTTTGGACAGACAAGATAGATGTGTTTTCTTAATCACGGCATAAAGTAGCCAATGAGCTTGCAAACTCTAGATGTGGGATTGCTGATGAACAAACCAACGTTCGAACTGACCAACGCGATAACATCTGAAATCAAAAGGTAAACAAACTCAGAGCGCTCATTTGTGCAAACATTACACCCTAACCATTATCGTAAAGTAAACAGCACAGTCGGAATATGAGCAACAATTGGAATAAATTAATAAGGGATAAAGAAATGTAAAAGTGTGACGGGAGTACATTGATAAGGTGTTATACTTAACACAATGATAAATCAGATGCAACCCTTCTGAGCCCCGTTAATTTATATTTACAAATGAAGCCAGGCAGGAATTTGAATTCTTACCGGGATCTAAGATGGCTCAAAGATGGTAGTGACTGTAGCTTCCAGCTTCCATAGTCGGGGTGTGCATTTACTCCTGCTCTGTTGAAAGTTAACAGTGACCGTTCCGCAGGAAATCTTGGCCCTCGGCATGAGAATGTGGAATTGACACTCCTCCTCCTCCCCCCCCGCTTGGGGTCGCCGTTTAAGACTGTCTCAGCAAATGGAGCAAGGAGACGCTCAACCCAACGTTCAGTCACTAGGTTTTTATATGTAAGCTACAAGGAACTGTTGAGCTATGCGGTTCTTTTTAACAGTTGTCCAGCGGGAGTTGGGTATGCAAGTTACAACTTCTCAGGGCACATAGGGGAATTTTGTCAGGACAACTAACCCAGGCAGCGTGTCATGGGAACTGTGGAAGGAAACCGGATTACCCAGTGAAAACACACGCGGACACAGCGAGAACATGCAAACGCCACACAGAAAGCACCTGGGCCAGAATTTAACCCAGGTGATCCTTGCTTTGAGGTGACAGCGCTGCTTACCGTGCCAACGTTTCTGTTGGGCCCGAGTGTGGGATGAAACATTTTGTTTCATTCAGCGTCAAAGTGCCAAGGCATACCAAAGGCCCTTTACTTATAAACGTTTAAAGAGAGGGCGGCTTTACATGATAGAAACGATATAATTAGGGTTTACATAGCGAGTAATTGTTTGAGTATTGAAAGAGGCTTTTAACTAGGTAACGGTAATTTTACAGGCATTGATGTATTATCGTGCATAACGGGGAAAGGACAATACTTCATCTGCCACCAGCACCAGTCTCCCACTTTCATAGGGGGATAAAAACTCTTGAGCGTGTCTATAAAAGATCTGTAGACACTGAAAATTATTCAGTGAATTTAACCTGAAATATTTATCCGCTCGTTTTTTGTCGGTTGAAATAAAATTACAGAGAAAGTGCTACATTGTAAACTAATGCAAGCTACTGTAAAAAAAAGGGGTTTTGTTACAAAGGTAAGCGCTCCGTTCGTGTTTCTATCGTACGTTCACTGCGAGTGAAGAATTGACGGATAATATACAAACGAATATTGTGCAAACTGGCCCTCCTTCAGAGGTCAGCGAAAAAACAGAGTATATCCATTTCCTGAAACATCAGCCTTCTGAAATCTGCGTCAGCGGGAGGGTGGTTTTTTTGACAGCAGTATGCGGCATGATGTGTCGTTTCAATTCTTCTCGCAGTGTCGAGATCAACGGTCAAAGGTCACCACCGCCGACACCACAACGATGCCACCGCTCCCGCCGTTGCAGAGTCGCCACACGACCACCACCCCCCCATCTTACCCGTGATGTCCCCTCCGACAGGGGGATTGAATCGTTCCTTGAACACGCACGTGTTCGCGGGCGCGTGTAACCCGGGCGCGAGTGCCCGAGTGTCGAGCCGCTCTTTCCTCGAGCCTTCGCATCGAACGATCGACAGAACTCCCCCTCCCTCGTCGGTTTCCTTACAGTCTACGGTGAACTCGGCTGTCATCGCGAGGAATCGAGGATCCCGAACTCCTGCGAGGCGGAACCGAGCCCCAGTACCTCTTCCTCCTTCCCCTCCAAGCGCGCACCGCCGAGAGACGATGCTCTCTCTCTCATTCCCCGAGCGCTCGGCTCGCGTCGGCATCACAGATTGCGGGGGAAGCGTGAGCACAACGCTGGGAAGACGCGAGAGTTAAAGATATAACGATTATACAATGCGCAGCGCGCCGCGCAAATCATGGACACGGATACGAAGGCGCGAGGAAACCGCAGAGGCGAGGAGGGTTCGGGAGTCGGTCACGTAGTTAGGCGGCGCCAACCCGCCAGACACTGCTTTGCGAAGTTATATGCACATTAATGAATTTTTTAAAATGTTTACTTGTGGGGGGACACCGGAGAACCCAGAGGAAACGCACGTGGAACAGGGGGAGAACACGTAGAACGCCGCAGAGAAACGCGCCCAGTGTGGGAATGGAACCGTCTTGGAAAGAACCTCTCTCTGTCTCTGCGAGACGCGCGCGCGTTACCGTCGTCGAGTCGATTTGAAAAATCTCAGCGTCTGGGGCTCGGCCGCACTTATCTCGCTGAACCCAGCACACGCACGACCCCGCAGGTCGTTCGACGTCTAGGCAGTAAATCGTCTCGGAGACAACAACAACAAAACAAACTTCTTTGCCGGCTTGTGCCCGATGGAGTTTCCACGCGCGTTATTCGACGATCCGCTTTGCACGGCGCCGGTTGTATCGATCTGTCTTGTGTCACACGTAGCTCGTAGTCGATAAGTCTGGTTCCGGTCCTCTTTTTATTTTTAGAGGCAGGTAAGAATCCACTCAAAAAAAAAATCAATCACATTCTTAATGCAAGCGGTGTTCATCTTCGCTTTACAATCATTCGCTGCTTCGGTGATGGAAATTCCGCATTAACGCGGTGGCGTGAGAGTCTATGGGCGAGACAAACCGGTGTGGATTACGGATGGACGTGCGCTGATTTTATTAAACCCGGAGGAATCATAATCGGAGTTGACCCCATACTGCGACTTGATCCGACAATCTTCCGTCTGTTCGTGGAACTCTCTGCGCGCCGCGTCTCCCAGCTGGATTCCATTACGATACATTATCCATTAAGCGCCCATTAGGAGGACTCTAATGCGATACAGTAAATCCTGCACGGTTTCTGCTCATTGTTTACTCGCAGGCTGCCGCCACAGTAGCTGTCGTCGCATCTCGAATGCCCCGGTGACGTTTGTGCATTCACACGATTCACAAATCTTTCCTTGGTCATGAGCATTGCTCAACCGTACCGAGTCCAAAATCACGCTGCTCTGGTTAATTGTCCGGACGAAATTGCTCTCAGTGGAGACGTTAGTCCTCGTTAACACCTCCCCGCTGGATAACTGTTAAGAAGAGCGACGGAGTTCAACGGTACCTTCCAGCTTAAATAAAATAACTTACTGACTGATTGCAAGCTGAGGAGGTTGATGGCAGGAGATTCCTGCCCGAACACACGGCTGTTCTGGCTGCTGATAACAATGTTACTGTAGTAATTAACAAAGTAAGGTGGTTCTTAATTGGTAGTCGAGCAAATGGGTAAAGTATTAACTTATCAATATACAAGGTGGGTGCGCAGTGAGTAGCGCTGTTGTCTCACAGCAAGAAGGTTCCGGGTTCGGTTCCCAGACTCGAGTGCCTTTCTCTGTGCAGTTTCCGAGTTTTCTCTCTCTCTCTCCCCGTATCTGCGCGGGGTTCCGCCGGGTACTCCGGTTTCTTCCAGACGTCCAAAAACACGCTGCTGCCTCGGTTTATTGTCACTCCGACTACATTTCCTCAGAGTTCCCTGCGATATAATGGCGTCACATGCCGGGTATAGACCCGCCTCGCATCCCTGTGTCTGCCGGGATAGGCTCCGTCCCGTCCGTGACCCTGTACACGATCAAGCCACAATGACTGGTGCCATGGGACTATAAATTAGCGCTGCTTAATACATTGCTATTTTATGGGGGTATTTATTTATTTTTCCCCAACTTATAAAAGCTGCTGGAAGGACGGAGGTGTGTGTTTTGTGCGAGCCCTGTCTGTTAAGGCCCTTCTCCGCAAGGCATGTAATGTAAGATGTGGGGAAGAGAAACTGCTTCCATCGGTCAAGGGTTAATGGAGGTAAGCGATACTCAGGGCACTAAAGTAAGAAAAAAAACCCCATGTCTCAAGGGAGGCTTGTGACAACTAAAATTGCGTGCGTGGCCAAAGTTTTATTTATTTGAGCTTAGTTTGTTCATGTGCTTAAAACGGCAGCTTGAAAGTGTGCGGAAAAGCAATCGCTTCTGCTGTCTGTGTGAAGGCGCCACTGTCTGAGAGAGACGCATTGACAAAGCGGACACGAACACGCGCGCACGCACACACGGTACATCGATGGTTATTATTAGAGCTGAAAGCGGCCAGCGAGTTTGCAAGCTCCAGATGCGGGATTGCGGTGACGCAACAAGGTTGGCACCTGATAATTATCATAATAATTGCATTTACAGAGCGCTTTTCACCCGAGGGTCACAAAGCGCTGCGGAAAGATGGCACGCCAACAACGACAGAGAACGGAATATCAGCAACTTTTTTGGGGGGGGGGATTTAAAAAAAAATACAAATCCGAGCTGTGGAGAGAACGGCAGGTCATCAACATCAGGACACTTCAAGTGAAAGTCAAACAAAAACGATGGTGGGATACGTTGTAGTTTACCAGAGTGATTGACGTGAGCTCGCTCGTAAGGAGGCTTAGATTGGTGTTGACATCATATCGGTCAGGGTTTCATCTCGGCACAAATTGGCGCTGTGAGTTTGTTCATTCGCCTCGTCATCGTGTGCGTTGTTGAGTTGGTCAGGGGAACTTTTTCCGTACCGCGGGGAATCCTGCATCTCGCGCTTGCACGCTCACTCTGCACTTTCTGCTGTAATAATAAATATCGAATAAACATCTCTCTGACGCTGACGTTTGCAGAGGTTGACCACTGAACTCGCTCGATCGGGGGGGAACTTTTCCTGGCACAGCGAATCTGTCGTCTGAACAATTTTTCACCAACTTTCACATCAGAGCCGCCAGTGAGGTCAGGCAGAGGTTTCAGGGGGATGTGGGTCACGCAATAAAATATTTAAGCCACCTAAGTGTGTGTCTATTCTTACGTAGCTGGCTCCAACTGCTGTCAAGTTTTAATTATTTAATAACAGCTGAGACTTTTATGGGCACTTTGTATATTAATACATGATAAGCAGTCTACATGAGGATTTTCCCCAAGTCAGATCGTGATGTGGTTATAGCACTCGCAAGTTTAATACTTTATTGAAAGTCACGATTTCTATTGAGTTCATGAAATACGACTGCAATCATTAAGTGTCGGTCATTCTTCACACACACTGGTCCTGTCACCCGAACGTGGCATTTCCACCATTTGCTCAGCACTGCCAATGGAAATGAGCAGCACTGCGAATCAGCGTGAGCGGTGAAACATTGATGTTGATGGAAGACAGTCTCAAAAGCCATATGAAATCTCGAGGTTAATTAATGCCATTTAAAGGCTAATTATAAGACAATCGGCCAGTAAATAAAAGAGAGCAGAGTATTTTAACTGTCGACGGAAGCCCGTAAAGCGTTCTCGCACTTGACGTGACATCAATTCGCAATGACAAGTCACGACGAAGGGCCTTTAGTCGACAAGAAGTACAAACACGGAGGCTGAGACATTCGTGGAAATTCGGTTTAGTTGCCTAGGCACTTTAGTGCCGACTGCAAAGTATTCAGCAGAAGCCGCGGCGGTAGTTGGCAGCGAATTACGTGCCTTAGAAGGGACCAGGCACAGAAAACAGACGTCAGTTTCGCTGCTCTTGTGCACAAACTAGGTGTGGAGTCTATAGAGGATCGTCCAAGCGTTGACCCTGGCTGACCTCTGTGTCAAGGGCAATAAATTATGTTAATGCTGCCTTCAGTGAGGCTTATAAACAAAACGTATGTAAGACGGAGCGTTTTACCTGCTGGAAAACACAGCGGCATACGTTTTGTCGACTGCCCACTGGAGAATAGCGTCAGGAGGTCCTGAGCACGCGAGACAGCTGATGTGTTTTTGCTCTTAAGAGGGCTCGTCAGTGAGCCATTCCCAGCTGCGGACTGCCAGAGACGGCGCTCGGAGAGTGGCATGGGTGAGGAGAGGGCGCGTGCCACTGAGCAGCCTGCGCAAAGTGGCAGTGGGACGTGGCACTCGTGCTCTTGGTGTTACTTGAGCGACGGCGAATAACCACGTGAGATGTAAGTAACGGTAGAAATGGTGAGTTTCACGAGCGAAGGTCACGACTGATAGCGGAATCGCAGCCAAGGAATGGAGCGCATCCGAGAGGGCGTTCACACAGGAGATGGAGCGAGGAAATCGGCCGATGCTCGGTGGATTGTTACAAAGGATCACGAGAGCGAGTGGCAGTTTGGGGAGGATTTCATCCAGCAATGGATTGACGTTGACTGATGATGATGATGAAGCAGTTGTATTCACTGACAACATTCCATTTCTTGTGCTTGATTATTGCTCACCAAGCAGTGTTTTTTATTCGTCTGAATAGCCGTGTCGAGCGCTCCTCCTTATTTCCTTCGCGACGTTTCACCTCTCACGCCTGGAGGCGAAACGTCGCGGAGGAGAGAGCAGCGCTCGACACGGCATCTCCGAAAAGAACGGCTTTGGAGAGCAGTAATCACGCATGGAGCCGTGAAAAGTTATATCAGTGCGGTCCCTTGTATTCTCGACAGAAGTTTCGTGGTTAACGTGCAAGGATGGATGCCCTCTACAATTAACGCGAGAGAGTTACTCTTGCAGCATCAGTATGACTGAGCAACATTATTCCGGAGACAATGAAAATCGAGGCATCTTTCAAGTGGCCCAGCGGCTCAGAATGCTAATGCTATAAATGTCCGTCTCAGAACACTGAAGCAGCACTGTTACATTCATGGGATCACTGGCTTCCATTCAACATGAAGCCCAGTTCTCCAGTGAGTGCAGCGACGCTGTGATGATCTTGCCGTGGGCACCAAAGAGTGTTCAACATCGCCGGTTTTTATTTGTATATACAGAGTAAAAACCTTCATAATAGACCGCTATTTACCGGACTTAAGAAGCAACGGACGCTCTCTGCTACTGCCGAGACTGCGGTCGACATTCAAAATAATCTGTATTTTTTATTTCAGTGATTCTGTTATTATATTCATGTATCATTCCGTTTAACAATGTTTAACATAAGTTGTTATAGCATATGGTCATTATTCTGCCGAAAAGATTGTCATCTAAACATCCGGATTTAACGGTCTTCCGGACGCATTTACCCATATTAGTCCGTTATATCGAGGTGAACTACATATATATATACATGATTTAAAGTACCACATGTTCAGTACGTCTTTAGACACTGCGTATTAACAACATAAACGCTGGATTTAAAACGAGCGACACGAATCTGAGCGGAAATACAATAATTCGCTCTCCGTATGGCCTGTGCATCTCATCAAGGAAATTCCAAGTGAAAATCTAGAACCCTTTGGGAATGACTTATCGTGTCGTAGCCTGCGCTGCGTTTTTCCATGTATCGCGAGATGATGCTAAGCCAGCACGGGCGAATTTAATGCTTTAAAAAAAAAACAAGGGAAAATTCTCAAGAATTCCCAATAGAGAATTCCAATCGCATTCCCAAACTTCTAAAAAAAAAAACTCCCAACACAACGGCCAACACAAAAAAAAACCGACGCACACATGTTTATATTTCCAGCACATGTCCCAAACTGAAAGGTTAATTAGCACACGAATATGAAAAAAAAACCTGTAGGTATGTAAGCTGGGAAATGTTAAACCACCGACCAGGCCATGAATACAGCGGGTAATTGTCTTAGCGAGGAGGGCCGCTTCCATGACATTACCAAAATTCCCGCCGGGGACTCCCGTAAACCCCGTGAACTCGTATTAATTAGGCCGCGAGTTAACACGGGGCCCGCGCGATTTGACCGGGGTCATCGGTATCGAGTATTTGCCGGTGTCCGGTTACGGTGCCGAGACGAACACCGTGTGTTTTGTGTGTGTTTATGCGTGTGTGTGCGTGCGTGTGTCCGGGCCTCTCCTCGCTCGAACGAGCAGCAGGGCCTCGCGTGCGGCGCAGACGCGTACGTTTACCGCACGACGAGGCCACGTGCAGTCTCGAGCGAGCGTCGAGCGCTGGACACGGTCTTAACAGCGTGACCCGCGCCATGAAGCCACCCTCTGAGTTGACACGATTAGTAGGACGTGCGTTCACACGACTCGTGGAATTTTGGGGGGTTTTTTATTTTTACGACAACCCTGCGCACGGTCGCCCAGTGGGTAGCGCTGTCACCTCACAGCAAGAAGGGCCCGGGTTCGAATCTCGGCTCGGGTGCCTTTCTGTGTGGAGTTTGCATGTTCTCTCCCCGTGTCCGCGTGGGTTTTCGCCGGGCACTCCGGTTTCCTCCCATCGTCCAAAAAACATGCTTTCTGCATAGGTTAATTGGCTTGCAGACTAAATTGCCCGCAGTGTCCGGTGATGGACTGGCGTCCCATCGTGGGCATATTCTTGCCTTGCACCCTGTCTGCCGGGATAGGCTCCGGCTCACCGCGACCCTGTAGAGAACTAAGCGGTTTCTGAAAACGAGATGAGATGACAACCCTATTTTGTGTGCACGTTATAGCGTTACGTTGGGCAGCAGCATATCATTGGACTGTGGGTGGAAAGCAGAGTAAGCCGAGACGTGGGGAGGACATGCAAACTCCCGAGCCGTCAAACAAGCCAGGGACCTTGTTGTTGTGATGCGGCATCACTACTCACTGCTCCATCCTGCTGTCCCATCTCTATGTATATGGTAGGCGATGTCTGAATTGGTCCTTGACGCCTCTCACTGAGAAGCGTGATGAGACGGCATGGTCAAACACACACCTCGAGACTGACACGGCGTGTAGAGCCTCTCATTCAGCCGCGGAATGACAAAGAACCGTCGATTATTGTAATTAGTGCAATTCATATCTGGCCAGGTAGCATTCCAGTTCAAGAAGTGACCTCACTCAAACAGTCACAGGTTCAAATAGCGGACAGGGATCGAATATGCCTGTCGCTCCCGGCTTCACACAATGACTGCCACATTGTAAGAAGTCAACAATTGTGGCGACATGAGCACCTGCCATAGGAATGTGGCATTTCCACAATTGGCTCGGGGTGGTCACAGGACACGAGGGCCGTCCCGTTTCTTGCGTTTTTGAGCCTGGAGACACTTTGGCCGTTGTGCGCGCGTGCGCGTGTTGGTTCCATTAAGGCCCTCAATTTGTCACGCATTCATGTGCAGTTTATGAAAGGGTTTTTTTGTTTGCAGAACAATTTTACAGTACCGAGACCTCGGGCAACCCGTACGATCGAGCGATCGCCCGTAATTTGTGGCGTTACTCGGCGCCACATCGCCACTGCCAGCTCTGGAGTCAATCCTCAGACAAAGAGGGCAATGTTGGAATTGGAGCCTCTGCAGCTCGTTACGGTTGCGATTGCGAAATTCGCTCCATCATCGTAATATTTCACGCCGGCGTGAGTGATGTTTGTGGTCACGGGCGCGCAGAGTTGCCTGGAAATATGATCACAACAGCGGTCACGCTACATGCGTGCAGGATATTCATTGTAAAGCCATTGTCAACTCGGGTTTATTTTTCGCACAGTGCGAATGCTTGGCGCGCGAACGTGCACACGACTCTCCGTTACGGCGAAGCTTGAGACATTCAGACAAATGGCGTTGGACACAAGTCGTGTCCCCAAACAGTTACACAACGAGTAAAAAAAACTGTTCTCCACATACCCAGCCAAGTCAAAATATCACTGGCCCTCAGCCAGTGAAAGAAGTTCCACATTCCCGCGGCGAGATTTCCAATAGGTTGGTTAATGTTGACTTATCGGACTGGTGATGTTATAGACCCGCTTGGGGATGATTGGTTGAGTCTTGATCGGCGTTTTAACCCACGACCTCGTGGTTGTGAGCTGGGCGTTCCAATCACAGTGTCGTCTGGGCGATTAAAAAAAATATATTGCTGTTCAAACGACGTTGTTGTTACAGAAATGGCATTCTCTCCACAGCTCTGTGCAGCGCTCCGTGACCCTCGGGTGAAAAACGCTCCAGAAGCGCAGTTATTTTTTATAAAAACCGAATATACCACACGCTGTGGTAAATTACGCGCGCAATGCAGTGCCAGGGTTGGTGGTGGGCACCTGTAATCAGATAACAGACAGGGCTGCTCAGTCTCGTCGAGTCCCACGTGCAATCGAGCTGCAGTGAGGGCAGTAGAGAAAGTAGGTTGGTGCCCGATGTCACCTCGAAGACTGTCCGTCTCTTCTCTCTCTGTGTGCGCGTTTCTCTCTGTGAACTACGGTCATCACTCAACGGGCAACTAAATAATTAAAATACATGATTCAAAAGTCTCAGTGCCAAAGCTCAGGGAGATCTTAATGAGTTTACATATCAGCGTAATGCGCTATATGTACACGCAGAGTGTTTGTTAATTGGACGTGATGCGTATGAAACTAAGTGTATATAAACACATCTCTGTGTCAGAGGCTTCGAGTGTAAGGCAAGGGTCCTTGAGCATGGAGGCTGGGTCGCACCACTGCCGCATCACACGGACAGGAGAATGTTGAGAACGTTGACACTTTCACGGTTTGCCTTCTGAGAACAACGTACACGTTGAGATTCATACATCCATTCGTCTCCATGTTAATGAGCTTCTTCATTTCTATGCATGCGTGTATTCACTCAGTTATTGATTCCTTTTTCCATTGTCCTGCTGGGGGGCTTTTTTTCGCCTCTTCACAGCGAAGGCATGCCGGCGAGCCTGGTGCCAGACGCAAACCACTGGTACAAAAGCCAGACTCGCTCCATGGGTGTAAGTGTTACACATAGGGCATTTTAGTGACGGTCCTTGTTTTGTGAAATATATTCCGGATCGCACTCATCAGCGTGTGTGTGAAGCTCGTCAAGCTGACAGGATGGGCCAAAAGGTTGCGTAGGGGGCGGGAGAGAGAGGGTGCGTGGAGTAGGTTAGTGCGTGTTTCGGTCAAGCGGACGCTAAGACTGCCTTATTCCTCCACCCACACTCGTCCTTCCTGAAGTAGTGAGGCTCTGCACATACCCGCCATTCACACACGGCGTGTCCCAGGACAACATACCATTCCCAGCCCCTGGTGGTTAAGGTCCCATTTTTTTTTCTTTAGCAAAAAAAAAATTGCCTCCGAGGGGGGGATAATTTAGCGTGTAAGGCTTGTCTTTTTTTTTCTTAAATACATTTTTTTTTTCGAGCTCGCTCAAATCCTGGAAGATCTGGCCGCTGCATTATGGCAGCGTTGTGCGCTGC
>JAZEWT010000014.1:20574985-20589865 GCA_036362905.1 Mordacia mordax | reverse complement strand
ACCAGCACCACCACCCCCACCAGCACGGCGGACGCAAGTGACGATTTTGTGAACCGGTTCTGGGTCCTCCCCCGAGGTCAACTCAAGACTCAAATGAACTACCTGGAGCGGGCGTGTAAATACTGCCACTAGGGAGACAAAGGCGGCCGGGCGTGGATCTATCTACTCCCACCCCTTCTTCGTGTGCCGTGTCGGCCTTCATAGCTGCTCGCTAACGGCAGTCTGCGTTGTCAACATGCACGCGTTGTGGCTGCATAGGCATGGCAGAGGAGGCACGCAAGCCTCGTGTTCTCTGAAAGCGTTTCTTAGTTCATTTAAAGCCACTTAATCCACGTCGGTGAGATTAATTCTGACAAGCAGTGATGTTTTTCCATCAGGTTTTTTATATTTATTTTGTTGCGCGTATTTATTTACTCTCGGCGCAAGCGGCTGCTAAGGCCAATGTGTGCGCTACTCACTCAATGCCTCGGTTCAATTCATCAAAAACTCCATCTTGCTCAGTGCTAGACATTCCCCGTTACTCTGGTGGGTGCAAGTATGTTGATGTCCACACAAAGCAGTACTTGAGACTGTATCTCCACAGCTGTTCGTTCCCGATAGCCGTGTCGCGCGTGCCTTCCCTCTCCTTCGCCTCGTACATTCGAGGCATCATCAGTGCCTTTTTTTTTCGACCAGAGAAGGATGATGGGCCGAGTAAACACCAACCGGGAATGGAACTCAGAAGCGTGTGCCTGCCAGCTGCTCGTTCTACCGCTGATACGCGCACAGATTAAATGTAAACACCACTGTAGTCGTCTGATGTGCGTTCAATGTCAACGTGCGTTTCAACTTTTAATTCCATTTAAACCCTAAATCGAAACGGAGATCTTCTAAACAACTTGCAGTTTGAGTCACATTGACCGGTCAGTTTGCGTAACCGATAGCAGTGATGTCTAAACCTAGGTGTGAAACGAAAAACAAATAATATTGTGTCTGCTCATGTATTTCGAAATATGTTTGTTCTTGAAATGCATTAAATGATTCTGCCTCGGCTTACATTTTTACAGAGACACCAATATCGCCCTTCAAAGTTGCAACTTCAATTTTCTGTTGACCATTATTTGTCTCTATGAATTGCAATAACACGCCTCGACTACCGCTCGCCCCCATATGAAATACTTCAACAATAATTAAACATGTTACGTGCCGTACACACATTACGTACTATAGACATGCAGCGCCTACACACAGAGGGTGCGGCACAAGTCGTTTAACTGAGAGCCACGAAGCCGCTTTGTGAGGAATAACATTTGATAGCTATTGCAAACATGGTTCAAAGTGTTCTCTATCATTCTCAATACATGTTGTGCATCTCTAGATCGCTGAGCAACAAATAGCCCTGCGCAGGTCTTTGTTATTATTCAACGTCTTCAACGCTTGGCGAATCTAATGATTATTCGTGGTCAAGCACCCGGTATATTACAATGCAGAAGTGTAACAGCCAGGCCGTGATGTACAAAAATGTAAATGTACAATCTCCCTATCTCGGGATCCTTCAAGTGGACAGGAAAAAAGTAAACATCCAAAAATAAATGTGCTGCCAGCAGCTTCACTGAAAAACCAACCCAGGTATTCATTTCACTACACGAGTCATAAATACGGGTGACTGCGGTGGCTGAGCGAGTCGCGCTGTGGCCTCACAGCAAGAATAGTCAGGTTAGATTCCTAGCTCGGGTGCCTTTCTGTGTGGAGTTTGCGAGTTCTCTCCCTGTGTCCACGTGGGCTCTCGCCGGACACTCCGGTTTCCACCCACAGTCCAAAAAACATGCTGCTGCATAGATTAATTGGCTTGCAGACTAAATTGCCTGCAGTGATGGACTGGCGTCCAATCGGGGGTACATCCCTGCCTTGCGCCCTGTGTCTGCCGGGATAGGCTCCGGCTCACTGATCCTGTACAAGACTACGCGGTTTCTGACAATGAGAAGAAATGAGTATTCCAGTGGATGGGAAGGGGACTTGCTCTCCTTATCTGCCTTTTCGGGATAGCCGTGCCGGGCGTTCCTTCTCTCTCCATCGCAATGTTTCGTATCCCACATAAGAGGCATCCCCAGGCTGTCTGAACACTTGATTGAAGGGGACAGCAGACACAGTCGATGAAAGGACAAACAGAGAGAGCAATTTTCACATTGAGCCGTTACAAACCTACATCAGAACATTACGCGAGCAGCGAGTAGTGATGTGATCGTGCCGGTAGGAAATCTGTCACTCTCGCCTCTGGAAACACGTGGATGAGAGTACACAGCTTAACGGACTCATTCAGTCGGTACGACTGGAAGAAGCGGAACTGGCCAGGTGATGTCGCCTCCAGGGATGATGGGCAGAGGTCAACAATAATAACGGTGGGCAGCCACCAAGGAATGGAACTATTTTGTCTGAAATCAAAACTGCGGGAAGGCAGTACTTTAGGCGGTTTAATTTGCGGAGTACTACAAGCCAGTATGAAAGTAGGGTGAGTGGGTCCTTGGCCCATCGAGCTGGTGTGAGGGATAGTCATTTGTAAACAACTTGCCGGAGACGGCAGAGAAAGTGAATACGCAATACATTTGGGCTTGAAATTGGTACGGTCTGACATTCATGGATACTCCTCACTTTCCTCCGTTGTGAAAAAAATAAAAGCTATTCTCAAATCAAAAGTGACCAAGCTCGCCAAAGCTGGATCCTCCTAAAAATAAGACTTGAGACTCATGCGGGATGTCTGAGTGTGACCCTCTGGTTCAAATCACTCTGTAAATGCAACTATTATAATTATTAATACTTTGTGCTATTATCCTTCTCGCCATAGGCAGGTTTCCATATTGTGTTTCAGCTTCATTAACACACAAACACTCGCCTGTGTGTTTTTTTCAGTCCCTTTGCAGACATCTGGTGGTAATGTGTGTTGCCCCTCCTGTCAGCAATTCGCACGAGTGCCTGTGCGCCCGTGTGTGCCTGTGCGCCCGTGTGTGCCCGTGTCTGCCTGTGTGTCTGTGTGCGTACGTGTGTTGCCCTTTGCCCAGCTCTCGTGTCTGTTGGTGATTTCCCTGCTCCACGCTCTTTGCAAAATATTTTGCCTTTCCTAAAGGCACAAGTTCATTATTCGTCACGCCTATTTAAAAATAGCCCAAAGTCCTTGTTAGATGACTGGCTTTTTGGATTGTAAAAGTCTTCTGTTGTTTTTGTTCTGCATACGCGTAACATGTATCGCAGACTTGATATGTTCTAGTTGCAAACTGAGATATCGTTGCTGGAGATGGAAGATCACGCCTGTGATTTGACGCATTGCTGGATTCCACTGACTTGTTTATCATGTCATGCATGCTGAGCACAGGCCCAAAGGCCCAGAAGGCCGAGCGGTCAGCAACAAACAGCACTATTAAAGTTGTGACGGACTGGAGTTAACTCGTTTGTCTGATTAAGAACGAGTTGCAAGAACCTGAAGACATTGTCGGGTGCCTGTGTAAACAATGAAAATTAAAAAAAACCCGTACGCGTTTCTTATATTTAACCATCGTCATTGCCAGCCATTGTCTATCCACTGCTGGATGAAGGCCTGCCCAAGCCGCCGCCTCTCCAAATCTTCTGGTGCAATAAACGACCCAGCAACCCGCACATGTTCTAGGTGTATGTCCTCAGCATGTGTTCAATGCATTGACCGCCGCTACCATTCCGAACACGACACTTAATGTGCGACATTACTGGCTTGAAGTTCATCTCATCATCTCATTGTCAGAAACCGCTTAGTCCTGTACAGGATCGCGGTGAGCCGGAGCCTATCCTGGCAGACACAGGGTGCAAGGCAGGGATATACCCACGATAGGACACCAGTCCTTCACTGGGCACTGCGGGCAATTTAGTCTGCAAGCCAATTAACCTACGCAACGGCATGTTTTTGGACTGTGGGAGGAAACCGGAGTGCCCGGCGAAAACACACGTGGACACGGGGGAGAACATGCAAACTCCATACAAAAAGACACCCGAGCCCCTGGCTTGAAGTTATGGCATGCAAATATCAATAAATATTACCATGGAATATGGCTAAGTATGGACATAATTTTAATCATTTTATATATCTATGCAAACGTGCGGATCTGATGCAGGTTTTCAGTCACAGAACTCCTAAAGATGCCTCCAGCGTGGGACACGAAACGTTGCGATGGTGATAGGAGGCACGCTCCGTACGGCTGTCCCGATAGAACAGCTTTGGTGAGCAAACATCAACGCACAACGAGGTGGCATTCAAACAGAGTTTTTAAGCGCATACCATTACGACCCGACTGATTTTGAATGGAAATAATAACGTTAGGTATCGAGATTATTTAAAAGGATGCAGCGATATTGTTCAAGTGTTGTTAGTCTAGAGTCATTAAAAAAAAAACTGAGGTTTTGTAGAAGGTCCGTTGGTGCGAGATGCACTTTAAACAATGAAGGAAGTGTGATGTTAAATCAACGACAAAGCTGCACACATCTGTAAAGGTGTTAATAGCAGCAACAAACCACCCCTCCCTCACCCCCCTTAGAGTTCCTTGAAAACGAAAGCGAGAAAGTACAACTCGATTTCAAACTAAATTATCAGAACGTTTCAGCCAAAGGGGCTATGCTAGACCAGGCCACTGCGGGCGGCCTGGTCTCGCAGCTCCTTCCAACTTAAACAGGAACTGACCGATATGTACATCCACTGCCGGGATATGTGTTTTGGTGTGTGTGTGTGTGTTTTTGAGTCAATGCAGAGACAATCAATGGCCTTAGAGTTCCACTGACCTGAAAACATGAGAAGTGTATGCGTCTCACCCTCGATCAGGGTCATTCACCGGTATCGCTATGACGTCGTTGATAAGTCACTGCTTGACTGTTCAGACAAGACACCAGACAGGCCATGCTTCTGCTTACGCCTCTACTCTAAATCTGTGACCATGGTTATCCATGTATCTCTTGCACAACAGATAATGAACCTCGATGGGTTCCATCCATCTGTTCAAATAGAAGACACGGCCATTCCGCTTATTCAACAGTTCTTAATGAACAGCAGCCACCTCGCCACCACTGCCCAGCTGGTTAAACGAAATATCAGTAAAACATCAGGGACTGTGCCCGATTGTGTTTGGCCTTCATCCAGTGATGAAATTTCCACATCCCCCTGGGCAAGTTCATCCACAATTACATTGGCCGTTATTATAGAAGGCAGCAGAAAGGAAAATATTTATTGAATTAAGTTTGAATCCCGAACACGTGTCTAGTAAGACATTCATCATTTCTGGCTCCATGACATGAGCACCAAGTGTTTTTGGAAGCAAGTTGTGGTTGTCTTAACGTTGCAGTCGCCCCTGGTATGATAATGTGGAATAGGTGCCACCGAGTGAAGATTGACCAAAGGCAGTGGAATGATGCTTGAAATCACTTTCACACACTTTTCCTGAAAACTACAACTGTGCAGGTCTGACTTAATGTAATCATTAATCACAATTATAGCGCTTTTCACCCAGAGGTCCCAAGGCACTGCAGCAAACCACAGAGATGGGAGGTGGGGGAGAGGTAACAACACAGTCAGCCGTTGCCAACCAGCCAGACAATCTGTTCTATAGTTCAGAAATTATGATGATTTTTTTTATACATGTACAGAGGGAGGAAATAAGGGATAAACGCACACAGCCCGTACATAAAGGTGCCTGAGGCAGGGTTCGAATTGCCTCAGGCAGGACTTTCCTTCTGTGAGGTGCAGACGTTACCACCGCATCATCACCTTGGAGCCGAGTGGAGTTTTAATGGCCAGAAATGCATCCAAAATAAGAGAGTGAGCTTATTTATTGTATGTGATTAAGGCGTCTCTCCTGAACATCTAACGTTCTTACGTGTCTTTAAAGTTACTGGCGCAAGTTGCGGAATTCCGTAGTCATCAGAGACAGCGATGACCACACCACTGAGTCTGAAACTGGGAAAAGCAAAACGAGAACTCAGAACATAATCCCATTTTTAAAAATATTGAGCCTCATTAGTAATTCGGTAATTTTTTAAATGCACTGTAATTTTCGGTAATCCAGCCTTTAAAAACTTTACAGCGTTCATTTATGTTCTCTATTTAAATTGAAGAAAATTGAAGAAAATTGAGGACAACGTTCTTAAATTTGACTCATAATTGCCTGACTCTCAACAAAAAACAAGTATAAATGGGCTTAATTGTTTAATGGAATGCGTTTGGCCAAGAGAAATAAAAGTGTCCTTTGCAAAAGGACACAGAGGGGCTTGTCTACAATAAATTAGGCTTTGCTCCCACGTTAGTGCTACAAACTCTGAATATTTGTCTCGGAATGCAGACATAAGGCATCCAAAAGCACAGGGAGAGCAAAGGTGGTGTGAGGACCTCCCTCTGTCGAGGCCTCAGCTTGAGAAGGTAAAGTTCTGGATTGTTGTGCGTGCCTCATGAACAAGCATTGTTGATGAAATCCATTTTTTGGGTCAGGTCACGTAAAAAGTTTATAGATTGTAAAATAGTGTCGTTTAACCCTCCACCACCCGACACGGCCAATAAGCAAGGGGTTGTCACGTTGAACAGAAGACGCGCCAATTCCTTTACTATCTCAGCACACCGGTGTGTTGAAAAGCGACCCCACAATATTGTGGGGTCGCAATATTGTGGGGTCGCATTGATAATATTGGTCACGAAAGCCTTCGAATTAAAGTAAGCATTGTTGAGTCATTCGTCGTTGGATTCAGGAGGACACTGCCTTAGTGTTAGCGGCCAGCACCCTGGACTCGGCACGGCGGTTTGAACAACGGACACGTTCCGTAAGTCCGCACTTTCCAACCAACGGTGTCTATGGTTGCTCCCGACCGCTGATCCGCATGCAGCTGCCGTGCGTTGGGGCAGAGTGGGTAAATCCTATCTCCTCTAAGACGTCTCGTCAACGTGGACGAGTAGGGTTATCTACCCCCTAGAGAGGCTCTCTCGAGCGCCCTCTTAGTGGAGGCCCTTCTGCCAGCAGGTGCTTGAGTAAGAAATTGCAAGGCTGTACCTTCACCTCTGTGCACTGAAATTTGGCTTTCGTGTGGCTTTTGAAACTGCAAAGTGCTCTATCCATTAGCTTCACGCTAAAATGATTAATGTTGCTGAAACAACAGTAATTATACATTTAATTTGCAGTTTCCGTAGAAGCCACCCATCCCGTTGTAAGTTCCCTCTTCAAACAAAACAGTATCGAATACCGGCAGCGATTTGTTTTAGCGGAGCAAAAACAATTCTTGATAAAACTGTGGCTTTGGGAAGAAAAAAAACCTTTATGGCATTACCCATAGCAAGGAAACATGAGAGTAAGAAAGACTACAAACTACAAATAAATAAACCGTGAACGTAGTGTGATAATGTGAAAAACACACGTAACTCTAAAGCAATTGAGAAGCCATGCAGACTAGGAGTTGGACGCACGTTTTCAAAGTGCGCTCTCGTAAACAACCAGACGTAAGTCTTTTAAATTCAGAAAGGAAAAAAAAGTACGGACCATATTTACAAACCTTTAACAAACGTTTGATCTGTGCTGGCCCATCCTCAACAGTTCATTCAACAAAAAACCAACTGAATCAAAACAAGCTGTGCCCAGGAAATTGTGTTTTAATTACCCAAGCCCCAATATTCCACGTGTATGGGGGCCAAATAGACACAGCTGTGATTTTCTCTGCTGCTATTGTTACATTTATTTATTTTTTGTGCTACGTGATTTTTTTGGGGGGGGCTGGGGAGTTAATTACCTGTTGGGTAAAGAAAAAAATGTAAATTAAGTTAATTATCCACTACGCTTTGAAATATAATGCTGCTGCACGTTTTTAAGGTTATTGACACCTCTCTAAAACAAGCTGGCTGCACGAGGCAGTCCAGTAAGTGAGCCTGGAAGAAGCGGATGCAACATGTTCGCTATAACATTGTACTCAAATCAATTTTTTGGCAATAAGTTCCCAATGAAAGTATGATAGGTGTACGGTTAAACTAATTTAAACAAACGCTATTGAATCATATTAGTGTAACGCGACATTTTTGTGTGGAAACACAATGTTACGTGTATTGATTACGGATTCATATAAGAGTCTGTTCCATACTACGTTTGAAAGTTTCTCTGTAATGCTTTGACCAATACTTCCGTAGAACTGCATTTGTTAATGCCCCAAATCTATGTTTCTGACCGTAATCACATCCCTGTGCAACTTATCTGTGCCATTGTACTGTCATAGCCAAGCAACTCTAACCCCAACTCAGATCACAGTCACTGTGTGACGTCACTGACAACAACAGCACGTTGTACCAGTGTTATAACCACACGTCAAATTGATTAAAACGAACTTAAACGCACTCATCGTTACTGACAAGTAAAACTAAATCTGCGCAAATTTAATTCCGGCTTGTATGCTACTTTAAGCCTCCTTGCATGCTACTTAAAGCCTCCTTTCAATGCGTCTGGCCAGCGTGGAAGAGTAGGCCAAATATCCCCACAAGCGGCGCTCGAGAGGGCCAAGCAGACGCTTTTCCATCAGCAGACAGACAGAGCAGGAGTGTACTTGTACAGCTTCATGTCTGTTGTACAATAAAGCCACAGTCCTAAAGGGTTACAGAAAGTAATTTACAGGACGTCTAGTAAACACCACGAGCGAGAGACAACCGTGGGCTTGGTGCTTCACCAGAGGCATCAGACGTTTTTTTGACAGCAGCTTAATGAAGTGCAAACCGTTGGTTGGTCGTTAATGGACTCAACAAAATCCACAATTTAGATTCAATTACTTAGCTAATGCCTGACTTATTGAACTTCGCACTTTGGCCGTGCCGCACACGTATACATAAAACCACTTGGGGCGGTTGAAAGATATACGGATATGTTTCGCCAAATAGCAGGCACTGGGGCCGTGCACATGTCACCACAATAACAGCTGCGCGCAAACTTTCAAAGCGCAGAAAGACAAACTCTCCTTTGAAGTGCAAATTCCCAAATGTCTCCGATAATCCTAGAGCCACTGCACGAGAGTTCGCTAGACACACAAAACTCCACATTCCTATAACCCAATTTCCTATTGGGGGGTGACCCACACCCGGCACATGGCACGTGTTCCATGGGCTGAAATCGAACCTCCCGGATGGATGCTAATGCTGTTGAGCGCTATCAACGCAGGCGCCCTGCTATGTGGTGGCTGAACATTCCGTGATATTTTACGTAGAGGCGGAATGTCGCGTGACATTTGTATGACCCGATCGTGTGACGCTGCACCCTGTGCGCCAACTATCCGCGAACCGAACAAGCTAAGCAGGGCCTGGGCCTGGACCCTGCTTGCGCGGGCGGATCACTCCCCGAGGAAGAGTTGGTAACAAAAGTAAAATTGATGATTACTTCGAAAAGCTGCTCTCTCGGGACAACCGCGTCGTTCGCTTCCTCTCTCTCCACCTCGCGACGTTTCGCCTCACACGTTGGAGGCATCCTCAGGCGCAGTGTGTGTTGAGGATGCCTCGAACGTGAGTCGAAACGTCGCGAGGAGGAGAGGAGAGGGAGAGCGAACGCCGCGGCTGTCACGAGAGAGCAGCTTTCCGAAGCAATCGTCATGCATCGAGCCGTGAAAACGTACACCGTTACAAAAAGAAAATGACTATTTGTCAGCTGGAATCGTGACAAATTCTCAATGTGTTCATTCATAGTTACGTTCCTCATGCATGTATGAATTATGTTGGTAGCCAAGGACTCGCATGATTGTAACGCGTGATTGCAAGCGCTGTGCAGTGTGTCCCGTGATGAATTCAAATGCGAGAGTGCGATTTTGGGGGTGGCGCCGTGGCGCCGTGAGTCGCGCTGCTGCCTCACATCAAGGCCCACGGTTCGATCCCCGGCTCGGGTGCCTCTCTGTGTCGAGTTTGCGTAGTCTACCTCTGTCCACATTGGGTTTAGGCAGGTACTCCTGTTTCCTCCCACCGTCCAAAGGCACGCTGCTGCCTAGGATAACTATCCTGCTGAGTACATTCCCGCAGAGTGTCCTGTGACTTACTGGCGTCACATCATGGGTAAAGCCCCGCCTTGCTCCCTGTATCTGCCGGAATAGGCTCTAACCCCCCACGACCCAGGATGAAGCGGGTACTAATACTGAATTGAGAGCGATTTGGACCGCGAATTCCTTGCCACAGGTGGTTGAAAGTATTCCTTTCCCCCATACCCTAAGATTGATCACGTTGTTAAAATAAGGAAATGGAAGTGTGCGTGTGTATACCTATACAGCAAGTAAACTTAAAAAAAAAACACACACAAGGAAACCAATTTGAATTGCATGTGAACCAGATATTTAAAAACCTGAATAGCTAGTCGAGCGACTTAAAATCATTCTCAATTCAAACTATTTTCCGAATCATCAAGGAGCACTTTTGTCCACGTGTGAATGCACGCATAGACCAGTCAGCATCAGTACCCGTTTAATCCTGTACAAGGTCGCGCGGTGCTGGAGCCTATCCTGGCAGCCACAGGACGCAAGGCGGAGCTATACCCAGGATATGACGCCAGTACATCGCAGGACACTTTTTTTTTTTGGGGGGGGGGGGAAGGGGAGGGCAATTTACTCAGCAGTCCAATTAACCGAGGCAGCCGCGTGACTTTGGACGGTGGGGAGAAATCGGAGTACCCGCTGAAAACCCACACGGATACGGAGCATGCGTGGACCCATTATGACATTCAGGCTGGAATAATTGTCGTTGGAATTATCGTTGAAGTAACAGTTTGAGTTGTGGCGTAGCAATGTTGGTTCAGCGGTGCAATGCATTTTCCAACACCTGGTGTTCATAGATGTTTGAGTGTGTGTGAAGTGAACGCACATCTGCAGTGCACCACATAAATCACTGTTTACTTTGGCTCGAGTCAGACACAGTTGGCAGAGGAGCAGATGATGTTAATTAAATAAATAAGTTGCTATTATTTAGGGCTGTGCATCATGTTCAAAGAAACTCTTTGTCCGAGTGACATAGCGAGCTTTGTGATTCGGTAAAGTCACTGGCTCGGTGTTACTACAGAACCCACACCGGAGACAAAGCCACTGTGATGTAATTCTTATGCGTGTTCCATAATTAGGGAAAGTAAGGGCAGTTGCCCTGTAATGTTTGTCACAATGCGGAACGATGATTGCTTCGAAAAGCTGCTCTCTCGGGACAGCCGCGTCGATCGCTCCCTCGAGGTGGAGAGAGGAAGCGATCGACGCGGCTGTCCCGAGAGAGCAGCTTTCCGAAGGCAATCATCACGCATCGTGCCGCGAAAGCCTACATGGCAATGTGGAATTTCCATCGCCGTCTCGAGCTTGCTTGGGCACGCATTTTCAACTTGAAGGCACAACGCAAGACGTTTCCCATTCACCCTTCACCCACCGCCCGCCCGCCCGTCCACCCCTGTTTTGCTCTGCTTCCCAAAGCAGGCTTAGTCCACCTGCTCGAGACGAGTCAGCCAGCGAGGGCACCTGTTCACGATGATCCGGCCCCGCTGGACACGCTGAGTAACCTGGCCCTCGGGGGACAGGGAACGCAGCCGTTCCCCAGCGGGGGGAGTTTTGCTCCAGCTGCACGCTTCAGCCTGCTTCGCCGCGAAAAAGCAAGTGTCGGTCGGCCACCAGACGCCGGCCTTAACGGTGCTCGCAAACAGCACTGCCGCCACGAGTCTTTGAAACCTCTGCGGCGGATCTGTGTGTGTGTGCGTTGTCTGTAAGAGGGTATGTGCGTGTGTGCGTGCGTGACGTCAGTGCACGCTCTCGGGAGACGGAACGTGACTGTGTGGTGCGTGTGTGTGTATTATGGTGGAGCGTCATCAGCGCTACCGGGCAGTCGCCCTCCAACAACAGTGGATGAGAGCGGAGGAGCGTCGCTCACAACAATGAGCCGAGCGCCGGGCGGATAAAATACAGCAAGTTGGCACAATTACGAACACATGTGGTGCATCTGCCAGTAATCTCTCGCAAGCAACCCATAGCACCTGGGTCTGTCCCGTGACCTCCTGTCGGCGAGCCTTCGACACTGCACGTTGCCGCAAGGCGCACCTGGCCTGGCACGGGCACCGTGGGGACGTCACCGCCGCGTAGTTGCGAATGGCGATTGTTGCTGTTGGAGAGTTAGCTTCCATGCCGTGCTACAGTGCCGGGGATATGGGCCTGAGTTCGATCCCCTGCACTGCGTATCGCTGACAAGCCACACGTCAATCTGAACCCGGGTCTTCGTTCGATCGACACAGCCTCAAATGAGTGCCTTAGTGCAGTGCGCAGCCATCGCTGGTAGAGAGACACGGGCGGCCCGTTCGTGGTGCTGGTCACCCACCCCCTTGCGCTGTGACCGTCTTCATCGGCGCTGGCCAAAGGCACTTGACCCACAGAGTCTGCTAAGGCTATATGGGGGGGGGACCTTCATCTTTGTCAACTTCACCTCCATGTCTTGGCAGCGAACTTTGCATCCTCAATGCGGATCTGTTGCCGGACGCTGTCCCCTCTCTCTCTGGCCTGATTGCTCCAATTTTCGGAATTCCTCGAAAATTGCCGGAAGAGGGCCTTTGTGTGCATGCGTCCGTGCACGCGTAAATAGGGTGCACACCTCTTGTACCTGGGTGCGTTCAGTGGTAATTCAAACACCGTGCAGCTCGAGCACAACGCACACCTTTCAGTGACCGTGATACGAATGCACAGAGCCTCCAGTCATTCGGTCAGTTATTTTTAATTTATTTAATCTGGCAGGAACCGTTGAGCTTTGTTACGCTCTTTATCAGCCGTCCTGCGAGGAGGGCGCAAACAAAGCCACAACGTCTCACGCCAGCGGGAGCAATTTGGCCAGGGCAATTAACGTGGGGAGCATCTCTCTGGACTGTGGGAGGAAACCGGAGTACCCGGCGAAAGCCCACGCAGACACGGATCGAGCGTGCAAACTGCACCCAGAAAAGGCACCCGTGCCGGGAATTCAACTGGGTCGCCTCTTACCACGAGGCAGCCGCGCTACTCACCGCGAGTTTGTTTTGACAGGTTGAGTGCAAGCACAACACAAACATTGTGGACGCAGTTCGTAACGCCGACTCGGCTTGCCGCTCGCAATTATGCTGACGGCGCATTTGTTTAACGCGAGGACATCTCGCCATTCAAATGCGCATTAATGCGGCGTTCAATGCTGATCGATGACAGCCCGTCTGGTGTAGAATTAAATAACCACCTGTGTGCAGAGAGTGAAAGGAGACTGTGTCGAGGAGAAGTTTGCGCTCGGTCTATGGAATGTGTACCTCTGGCTGAAGGCCACGGAAGGATATGAGCTCTGCAATGATGTAGGTGTTCACGGGCTGACGTGATTCTCAAAGCGGTCAGGCGAGTCGTGTCGAGCGCTCCTCCTCCTCCTCTCTACTGCGCGACGTTTCGCCTCCCACGTTCGAGGCACGAGCTCGAACCAATTTCACTCTGAGCGCCAGGACGTTTGACGTTTCCATCACTGATGACTGTTTCGAAAAGCTGCTCTCTCGGGAACGGCCGCGTCGATCGCTGGAGAGAGGGAGAGCGATCGACGCGGCTGTCCCGAGACAGCAGCTTTTCGAAACAATCATCGTGCATCGAGCCGCGAAAGTCTACACCATTACGTTTCCATCACCGTTTCACAGAAACTGTTCTCCTGTACACAGCTACATAAATGTGAAGCGAAAAGTAAGACCTGAATTAAACATTAAATCCACAATTAGTTTTATGACTGAACACACAAACCAATCATTGCATTTTGTTACTATATTTTTGGTACATTGAATCTCATGTCATTGCCAGAAACCACTTAGTCACGTACAGGATCGCGGTGAGCCAGAGCCTATCCCGGCAGACACAGGGCGCAAGGCAGGGATATACTCACGAAAGGACGCCAGTCCATCACCGGGCACTGCGGGCAATTTAGGCTGCAAGCCAATTAACCTATGCAGCAGCATGTTTTTTGGACTGTGGGAGGAAACCGGGGTGCCCGGCGAAAACTCACGCGGCCACGGGAAGAGTACATGCAAACTCCACACAGAAAGGCACGCGAGCCGAGATTCGAACCCGGGACCTTCTTGCTGTGAGGCGACAGCGCTCCCCACTGGGCCACGGTGCCGCCCTATCGGTACGTTTAGTCGCCTTCAATATGCATCGATTTTGTAAAGAATCAAAATCATTGCGATGCCTTCGCCCTGCGACTTCACTTGAACGCGACTTCCCCCTAAAAAAATCTGCAAACACGCGTCATGTTGATTAGCGACGTCTGCCAAGTGTCGGTCACCCGGTTCACGTATAATTCCATCCACGTGTGAGCTTCCACACCTGTCCGGAGTGACTTAACGCGTGGCACCCATGCCCTCCCTTTCATCACGAGAGCTGCCAACGGCTGGTCGTGCCGCCGTGGCGCTTGCCGCACGTCAAAACGCCGGTCCGGTGCGTGTGCGCTGAGGGCCTCTCATTTTTGCTGGCTGGTGAAACCTGTCGTGACATTGGTGCCCACGCACGCACACACACACACGCACACACGCTAACACACACACACGCACGCAAGCGAGTTCTGGCACCAGTACAGAAGTTTTGTTGGGAAATGTGTCAAAGAGCTCCTTCTTGAGACATCAGTCTCTATATCGTCCATCTGTTTGCAATAAGAGCCAATTTTGCAAATAATATTTTACAAACAAGACCTGGGATTCAAACTAAGCGCATCCGGTTTGTGGATGTGGACTCTCATGCCCACAAAAATATATATTTCTTACTGAGAACTACATTGAGACGTTGCGCATCCTTCATTGGTAGAAATTCCACATGCCTATGGTGGGGACGAATCCATCCACGGGACGACCAAAGCTGACTTTCCACTGCGGTTTTGCTCACACGACGGAGTATGGAAGATGC
>JAZEWT010000014.1:20517084-20544463 GCA_036362905.1 Mordacia mordax | reverse complement strand
GAGCTTAAGTGCCACATGCAGAGAGTCCGTTGGAGAGGATAACGCAGAAATGTGGACGCCGGGGATAATGTCTTTCAAAGTTTCATTTTAATTCGCTATTTTTTTTTTAAATCAGTGCGCTTCGTTGACGATAATCCACAGAACGGCGCGGTGTTGTGTAGTGTTATGTAGTGTTATGTATCCGTATTCCCATATCCAGCAGATAGGTTCCTTGCCTATAAATACCCGGTATTGGACTAGCATTGGCACAAGCGAGCGCGACTGCTGGTGAGACACTCTTGAGCCGGTGCATCGAAAATGATGCACTCTGAGAAAGATAGAAAATAATAATAACAAGTTGTACTTCTAGAGCGCTTTGCACCCGAGGGTCACAAAGCGCTGCACAGAGCTGTGGAGAGAACGGCGCGTCAGCAACAACAGCAGGGCAATGAAATTGAGAGTTGGAAAAGAGCAGAAAATAAGCGATCAAAATGATTGTTAAACAAACGAAGCAGTCATGTCGCTGGATAAGATGTCTGTAAAAAAACCCCAGCCAACGTTGAGTGTTTATGTTGCGCAATAGCTCTATTGTGCAGAGGTGTGTTATCTTATTGTTCAAAAAGTTCTTTACAAAAGCGCTAATGATTACTGTTATGTCATGTCAGTTGGGTTTTTTTTATTTAAGCTGCAAGGAACCGTTCAGCTGTCAGTGATTGTGACAGTTGTCCAGCGGGGAGGGGGTAAGCAAGTTACAACATTTCAGGGCACCCGGGGGAGGGGGGGATGGGTTCAATTTAGTCAGGGCAATTAACATATGCTGCATGTCTCTGGAATATGGGAGAAAACCAAAGTACCAGAGAAAACAAACGGCACGCGGACATTGTGAGCCGGCGTGAAATTTCCACGCAGCGAGGCACCAGAGCCGGGATTCGAAATAATGACTTCGTGCCGTGATGCCACAGCGCTGTTCGGCGTAACGTCACCGTGCCGCCCTCCTAATCGAAATGCGTTGATTGCGGTGCACTTTGTGCGATTTCGCCGTCGAGCAATAACTGACTGTAGCGGCGGAATGTCAAACGCTCGGCTTGTGGCTCAGAGGCGACTCCCCCCATCACGAATGCGGCACAGCACCTTGCGGAGAAATTCCGAGCGCACTGCGGAGCGATTGCGAACAACGCGGTTCTGTTCAATGTCCACGCCCGCGCGTTATATGCATTGTCAGGAGAGAGAAAAAAACGGGGAATTTTTTTGCACGCGGATTTAGACGTTATCTGCCATGTCGGGTAGCTTCAAAATATTTGGGGTGAATAGCTGAAGCATAATTAAATAAGTTTCACGCGCGAGGAATTGAAAGATTCAAGAAAATCAAAGCAAACTCTGTTGAAGATGTCATTCATTCAGGAGAGTTTGACTTACCGAGCTGATTTTAAATAAAGTTCGTTTGGAAAATACTGTAGATGGGCCTGTTGAAGATGTCATTCATTCAGGAGAGTTTGACTTACCGAGCTGATTTTAAATAAAGTTCGTTTGGAAAATACTGTAGATGGGACAGATAACACTGTACACATTCCTCCCAACAAACTTATCCCATATCCGAACAATGTAAGCACCTTATGCGGCCTTCATATTTTTTTCAAATTAATAGTTTTGTACACTCGAGTCTACGTTGGTTTGAGATTTACTCGATAGATGAAATCCTATTAGTTATCATCAGGTCTCTAAAGTACTGGAATAACAACGCGGTGCATTAATCACGGCCCCAGCTGTCGCTGTTTAATACCAACAACTCTGTTGTGGAAACTGAAATTCCAGACAACTTATTTGAGTCACACAAAAAAAATCAGTTCTCGCGTATTTTTCATGACAGCCCAGTCACCGAGTCTCCATAAATCTTTCTGCGGAGGGCTGTGTTTTTAGATGCTTGGCTAATTTATTCTCAAGCGTTTGTCTTGTCTTCACGTGGGAAGAACTCGCGGTGCGTTTGAGAAACCCCACGCACCGAGTGGAGCGAATATTCACTCCCTGCACCAACAGTGCCGGCACCACCTTTCCGCAGGACCAGCTCGTTACTTTCCAGACAGGTGTCCACACAGACCCCCGATCCCTGTATGATCCGCCAACCCAGCAGCCTCAATGCGATTGTTACAGAGGAAAAGTGCCCAGTGAGCTCACAAGCTCTGGATGCGGGATTCCCTTTCGACGCAATCAACGTCCGAACGGGCCAGCGCAACAACGCACAGCATCATCACAGGGTAAGTGAAACTCGAACCGTGATCGTGAAGATTAGCAGGGAAAAAAAACGCAAGGTTGCAAATTTAAAACAAACTCATAGCTCCCGGTTGCATTACGAGAGCGTCCCATCCCACCTGGTGCAATACAAAGCAGGTGTCATGACGATTCATTGATCCCAACTGCAGTGAAACAAGATTATCTAATCCCCACGCGGTGTGCCGATTGATCTAAGTAGCAAACCTCTTCGTTGCTCAACATCTCGATGTGTTTGGTGCGGATGTTCAACCCAATGTGTTCCGCTCCCTGTCGTAATGAACGCTTCGCTCTGTGGAATAACACGAGTGGAGAGCGGTGGCGCCGCGGTCAGCGCACCGGCCTGTGAGCCAAGCGATGTCAGTTTGATTCATGGCCACGGCTGATGGCCGTGGCAAATAATGTGACAGTCATTAAAATAACGTAACTTATAACGCCCCGCGAAAATTCCACGCCTGGTTATGTACGAGACACGCAGGCGTAGAGAGGAAACCGCAGAGGAGTTGGGGGGGTCAGTCAGCTAAGGAGGTTAGTCGACGTCAACACGCCAGACACTGCTTTCGAGGAACCGATCCTGCCGCCTTCACTGGGACACGTTGACCAGCACATGGTGAAGTATGGCCAAACAGATCCCCACGGCCAATAAACCACGAGGGAGCCTTCATCCAACAGCGGACTGCAGTAAGCTTAATGAGGTGTAATGTTCAATAAAATCTGAAACATATGGCATTACGTGAGTGAGAAACTCATCAGAAAATGATGTTACGTATTTTGGGATTATAAATCACGGTTCGTTTCCTTTCGTAAAAGTCGCCTCCCCATTATTGTGCCACTTTCACGATACGTGAAACAGTTAACATTACGGCGTTTAAAAGATATATAACGTTTAACAGTTGACTTAGTGAAACCCTACTCCGCTAAGTATAACTGTCTGTTATTGCAGAGAAGCGAATGCTTGAATGAATAAATGTTTACACATGTGCGTATACATTACATTCAGAGAGGTTGGGCCGGGCAATGCATACTAATTATTTTGGCTGTTTGCCCTGCGCTTGGCACTATGACTGGAGAGATAAATAACAGATTGACCACCCACTTAGCTGAGTAACAGTTTGTTTTCAAGGATTTCGCACTCAAATTTCAAGATGACAGGTCGCTCGATGATAATGAAACATAACTCAGTTTCGCGTTTATTGCGTTGTTCATTTAGGTGAATCGATGCTTCTTCGTTTATTTGTTTAAATTATTAAAATTGTATTGTTATTCATTTATATTAAAGATTTCTTTGATGTCCTTCATTACTTTGTAGTCATTATTTTATTGAATAGATAAATTCTGATGTTGTTTTTGGCATGCCGTTCTCTTCACAGCCACGCGATAAACCATTAGTAATAATAATAATATTAGATAATCCAAAGCGCCTTTCACCCGAGGGTCACAAAGCGCTGCACAGAGCTGTGGCGAGAACGGCATGTCGACAACATTACAATAGATCTATTGAAGTACAATAAAGGCTATAAATGAAACCGAGAGATAAAATAACAAATAAAATAATTGTTAAACAAATCAAGGAAGGAATAAGTGTTCCTGAGCACGTTAGAGGCATCCTCAGGCGCAGAGGATGCCTCGAACGTACGAGGCGATACGTCGCGATGGATGGAGAGAGGGAGCGATCGACGCGGCTGTCCCGAGAGAGCAGCTTTTCGAAGCAATCGTAACGCATCGAGCAGTGAAAACCTACATCGTTACGGTTGACACTCCGTTAAATAGTTGACGAAGTTCAACATTCGTTCGGTGTGAGTCAGCTTCTCTTCGGGAAAACCATCATAGACCAAATTTTAAAAAAATGGTTGTAAAACTTTTCAAAAAGGGCGAATCTGGAACGCCGCAAATCGTTAAGCAATGCGCAATTAATGTTCAGTTATAGGGTAGGTAATCCATGCGCAACACACGTAATTAACATGAAATCAGTTCAAAAACAGACACCTACATATGCACTCCTCGATGAAATGTATATATCGCTTAATGCGCTTCACAGATTAATCCGAGTCACTTACCTTCTCGGCCTAGTGGGTAGCGCTGTCGCCTCCTCCTCACAGCAAGAAGGTCCCGGGTTCGAATCTCGGCTCGGGTGCCTTTCTGTGTGGGAGTTTGCGAGTTCTCTCCCCGTGTCCGCGTGGGTTTTCGCCGGGCACTCCGGTTTCCTCCCACAGTCCCAAAAAAACCACGCTGCTGCATAGGTTAATTGGCTCGCAGACGAAAATTGCCAGCAGTACCTGGTGATGGACTGACGTGCCATCGTGGGTGTATCCCTGCCTTACGCCCTATGTCTGCCGGGATAGGCTCCGGCTCACCGCGACCCTGTACATGACTAAGCAGTTTCTGACAATGGGATGAGATGAGAATAAACAGTGAACGTGAGCGAGAGAAAACATCAGCACATCACATTAATGCGTGCAGATAATGAGATGAGATGAGACAACACATAAGCCTACGAGTTATAGACTTGGTAGTGCTCATACGTAACCGTACAGGTATTTGCAGTATTCCAGTACTGACAAGAGATGGCGCTTACATTTCCCAGTTTTCATAATCGGATTTTCAATTTCCTACACCGCATTAGCATTCGGCCACAATAATGCGTGGTTCAACAATGTTTCAGCCGAAGCTTTGATATTTTTTGGCCGTTCTGGCTTACTCCAAATTCGGGATTACTAGAGTCTAGCTTCGTGGACTTAACCGTGAAGACTTTATATGAGCTCCCTGGGATTGATTGACTGAGCCCTGATAGAACTATAATGTAGGACTTATTGACGAAGGCTCTGTTTAATACAACCTCAATTATTTTGGCAAACCACGTCAATATTGGCTTAAATTGTTATTACGTTACCTATTTAATCTCATAGGATTATTGGCACTGGTAAAAATAATGTAAATTATCTCATCTCATTTCATTGTCAGAAACCGCTTAGTCCTGTACAAGGTCGCGGTGAGTCGAGACTCGAACCCGGGTCCTTCTTGCTGTCAGGCAACAGCGCTACCCACTGGGCCACCGTGCCGCCCAATATATTATCTAGGATTATTAATATCGGTTATATTAAATGAATATAGGATTATTTTGGAAAGGCATGTACATCATGCTCCAGTTGTAGTGCCTTATACCAATAATCCTTATACTCCAGGCAAGTTTTGCGACAGTCCAGAAAACAGTGGTTGTGTTTGCATAATAAAAGCCTTTACACTGACCAATTAACGGCATTTCCATTTTCATGAAGACCAGTTTATAACCGACTTTTCATTGAGGATGATGGGCGAATACACTCCGTTTTTTTTAAGCTGAAAATTGACGTGCAACTACGTTGTTGCTCTTTTTAACAGTTATCTACCGGGGAGGGGTAAGCAAGTTACAACATCTCAGGACATCCGGGGCAATTTAGTCAGGACAGTTAAGTTACACATCATGCCTTTGGACTATGGGAGGAAACCGCAGTACCCGGCAAAAAAATCCACACGGAAACGGGGAGAACACGTAGACTCAACGAAAGAAAAGCACCCGAGACAGGACTCGAACCCGGGCGCTTCTTGCTGTGAGGCGGCAGCGCTACTCACTGCGCCACCCAAAAGCTTGTTTCTGGATGCAGAATTTCGACGCGGTCGTGCATCTGTACATGCGCCGGAGAGACTGTGACCGAATATTCTGGTGGAGGGATGGTGCAGCAGTTAGCGCGATGCGCTACGAACCCGTCAAGTGACAATATTCCGAACCGGTCCTGGGCCTCCCCTAAGTCGACTCAGCCTCATATGAGCACCTGGCGCGATGATTGAACATCGCCACTTGCGAGACAAAAGCGGCTGGGCATGATGTTGGCCACTCACCCCATCGTGTGCCGTGCTGCCTTTCACAGGTGATGCTCATTACCAGTACTTGACCCTAAAGTCTGTTGAGGCTGTACGGGAAATCTTTGTCTCCGTGGCTTTGTATTCTGCATATGCCTGGCTGGCAGGTCATCGGGGTTACCGCCACACACTGTGGGACAAAACTGATAATGCGTCTCTACGGGGGCATGTGTGAGTGACTGGTTTATAAAGTTCACACAGGGGGAATATGCTCGAGAAATTGGCAAAATGCCAATCCTTCTCAGTGTCCCATAGTTGATTTCTTTGAGATGCAGGCTGTGATGTACTTAATCTGGACTCAAAGCAAAAAGTAGGTTATGATAATAGGCCCCAATGCGAACTGTGACCTGATTATCTTGACTGTGACCCAATTAATGCGAGGGCATTATCTTCAGAATTCCAAAGCGCCTATTTTTATTCATGCTATCATCTCGGAAGCGTAATCATCAGCCCGGCAGTGTTGGGATGATGACGATATCAGAATAAAATCCAGGGCTTTTTAAAAGCGAGGAATTTCAACATTAATTTCGCCCCAAGGGCTCAGCGAGCGAGCGAGTGAGCACCCTAGTTTTGGGTACCAGGGCCCCCCTCGGTCTTGTAAGAGAGCGAAGCGTTTCTGAAGGCGCTGTGAGCTCCAAATGGATTCACACGACTGCCAGCGAGGAAAAGAAAACGTGGGTTAAAAAAACCCGTTGGATATTGTTTTTTGGAGAGAACTCGCACTGAGGAGCTTATTTGATTAATTGTCGTGGCTAAGCAGCTTATGGGCACGGCTCTTTTGCTCAGAAATAATCCACTCCCTTCCTGCTTTGTGCGCCAGTTTGTATGACAAGACCCTCTCTGATCCAAAACGAACGCTCCGTATTGTCCTCGTGTCCCTTGCTGGAGGTAGAGGAGGGATGGAGGCTTCCCATTGGGCAAGAGGAGGGCAATTTAAAGGGCTTTATTATCCCTGCTAATCAAACACGCCCATGCCCCAACCTCCACAACCCACGCACAGCCGTGCCCTCGAAAGCACTTGGCAAATAAACTGGGGCACAAAAGCAATCGCGTTTTGAAATACCTGCTCGGTAAAAAATCACGTGCAGAGGGTTAATTGTCACAGCCAGGCGACCTGCAGTTGCCTGGTACGGAGTTTAGTTAAGACGAGAGGAGGAATGTTATGGGATTGGAGTCAATCCGCATTCATTCTATGTGCATGTTTACAATGATGGTGATTGATCACAATCATCTCATCCCGACTACACTGTGTCTCTCGTTACAACGCACGTAAAATGATGTTTTGGTGGATCACGCTTACATACTAATAAACTACACCCTCGCTTACGACGTTGATATTTAGGTAAATGGTCACAAAAGCATCTCTTTGCCATAGCGTTATCAAAACTACGCGTAAGCGATATCACAGCCGGTGACCTGAATTTCTTGTAATGTCTCTCTCTCACAGTGGTCTAAAATAATAAATAAACACTGTGAAATAAATATACTCCGTTTGCCCCAATTTAATTCCAAAACGTAATTTAAACAACGAACAGTACTGCAAATAAACACAAATTTATTATTATTATATTCGCAAAGAATTTCAATACGTTCCAAGGTTGGCACTAATTTTCCACCCTCATAGTATTCAGCTGTCATTCGGAATTCAACAACCGTGCCTCTTGACAGCTGCTCTTTCGGGATAGCCGTGGCGAGTGTTCCTCTTCCTCCCTCCTTCACGACGTTTCGCCTCCCGCATTGAAGAGGCCAAAACGCTGGAAGGAGGAAAATGCAACGCTCGACACGGCAATCCCGACAGAACTGCTACGGCCGGCATTTCCCACGCGCCGAGAGGCGAAAACCAACATCGTCACTTCCCACTCTCTGGTGTCCATTTCCAGGAGACTGCCGCCGCCGCGCCTGCCTCTCGGGCCCCAGCAGCCGCTTCTGAGCCGGGTTCGGTTCCACGGCGATACTGGACCGAACGTAACGCGGCTTTGCCCGACTAATCCCCGCGATCGGGAGCACCACCACCGCGCCCCCGCCACCCCGAGCCGCCTCGCTGAGAGAGGCGCGCATGCCAAGGAACGCGGAGGGGGGGTTCCTCTCGCTTCTCTTCTCCTTTCGTTCTCCCGCCGACCGCTCTCTGCCGCACAACCAGGTCCAAGACGCAATCCCATTTTGCGAATCTTTCCCGATCGCTGCACATTTTAATTGGGGAGGCAGGGAGATTTTTGCAATCCGGCCGAACCATCCAACCGGTCACATGCGGTTGCTAAGCCGAGTTAGTGGCATAGGGCTTGAAGCCAAGTTTTTTTTTTACGGGTGGGTTTTTTTTTGGCTCACGTATAATTATTTATATTTCATCCGCGGCGCGATATTTGCGCCGATGGAAACGACGAGCGGAGTGTGTGTCGACCGGGAATTCGAGTTTATCCCGAAGCGAGGCAGAAATACAGATGCGTAAAGTGTCTCCGTCACAGTGAGGTGTGTGTGTTTGTTAACTCGAGCAGACGGAGCCAGCTCGAAACAACGCGCGCGGCTGCACACCCTCATTCTAACTACAGTAGCGTACACGCACCATTGAGTTTTGTAACAATAACATCTCATGTAATGAGGATATTAAAGACCCGGTGATATTAACGACCAAGTTGTTCTTGGAAAAGCAGGGGGTTGGGGGCAGGGTAATGAATTTCACTGGGTTCTCAGGAATTGACAGCCAATCGTGATGATTGTTTTCCAAAGCTCTTCTCTTTTGGCTCGCTGTGTCGACATTTGGCAAACCACGTTTGAAGCGTCTTCAGGCGTCGCGCCGGAGAGAGGAGGCGCGCTCGACACGGCCCAAAGAACAGTTTCGGAAAGCAGTCCACCGTGCATCGAGCCGTGCAAAACGTACATCAGGTGCGTGCGGGTGCGTGCGTGAGCGACCTGCGGACACGCGCTATCAATCACCGCGCGCGATGGGGCACGCGGATTGAATTCTGCAGAAGAGATCTTCGTTTCCCATGACCGCTCCGTGCCGCCCCTTGGGGGAGAGAGAGGGCGCCGTGGCGCAGTAAGCGGCGCTGCTGCCCCACGGCGAGAAGGTCCCGCGTTTGATTCCGAGACCTGGTGCCTTTCTGTGTGTTGTTTGCACGTTCCCTCCACGTGTCTGCGCGAGGTTTTATTTCTTTTCGGGTACTCCTGTTTCCTCCCACCGTCCAAAGACACGCTGCTGCCTAGGCTAATTGGCCTGAAGAGTAAATTACCCTCCCCCCCCTCCAAAATAAAAGCGTCCTGCGATGTGCTGGCGTCACATCCTGGGTATAGCCTCGCCTTGCGCCTTGCGCCCTCTGTCTGTCGGGATAGGCTCCGCTCCCTCGCGACCCTGTACAGGATTCAGCGGGTACCAGTAGCGAGCGACTACTGTCTTGTCGCGAGTCGCGTCGGCAGCGGCGCTGGGCGCTCCACCAACGCGCCACCCCGCGCACCACCACCACCAACGCGCCACCCCGCGCACCACCACCACCAACGCGCCACCCCGCGCACACCATCAACGCGCCACCCCGCGCACCACCACCACCAACGCGCCGCCCCGTGCACACCACCAACGCGCCGCCCCGCGCACCACCACCAACGCGCCGCCCCGCGCACACCACCAACGCGCCACCCCGCGCACACCACCAACGCGCCGCCCCGCGCACACCCAGAGTCACGGCCAGGGGTCACGGCAGGACACCGCTGAGCGGAACGAGGGCGGATGGGGCCCGTGGGCATGCGCGCCGGATTGTCCGCGCGCGGCTCACGGAGCGTGACAGCGGTAATTACAGCGATTGCTCTGAGTCACCGTCGAGGCCGGTGACTCGGCGGCAACGCCTTTGATTGGTTTCGAGGAGTCTGTCGGCGATAATCACATCGTGAGGTCCCATTGCGCGGCGAACGTTAGCGCCAGCCGCTAAATCAAACGAGATCTCCTTCTATTAAATTACAATAAGTTTTACCGTATCTGGCGATCATGCAGGTGTTAAGATCTTAACACCTGCATAATTGCCAAGCAATTATTGCCAAGCAATTATGCAGGTAGTAAGATCTTAACACCTGCATAATCGCCAGATACGGTAAAACCTATTGTAATTTAATATTTGTATACTGGCAAAAAAGTACCCATAGCGAGATCTCCTTCGCTTGCGCCTCAGGTGCAACAATGAATTTTAAATATAATAATAATATAATCCGGTATACCTATTTGGAATGTGTATTATACAGCCATGCACCTGTCTGTAATATAAAGTCGTCTCGTTATATCTACTATTCAATTTGAAAGCGTATCAATATACGTACTATGTGTTTTAAATCCGTAAACCTATGTGTACAATAATATAAAGCACATCACCAATCAATACGGGCGGCGTAGAGGCCAGCGCTGTGGCCTCACAGCAAGAATCTTCGGGTTAGATTCCCGGCTCGGATGCCTTTCTGTGTGGAGTTTGCGAGTTCTCTCTCTCTCTCTCTCCGTGTCCGCGTGGGTTCTTGCCGGGTACTCCGGTTTCTTCCCACCGTTCAAAGACACGCAACTGTCCAGGTTAAATGTCTTGTTGAGGAAATTGCCCCGGTGCCCTGCGATGTACTAGCGTCACATCCTTGGTGTAGCCCCGCCTTGCGACCTCTGTATCCAGCCCCCTGTGACTCTGTACGGCATTGAGTGGTGATTGATAATGATGATTACCTTTCAATACTAAGAAATATATACTTTTATAATCATCTATAGTACGTAATATTAACCCGTGTACCTGTATTGTTGAATACAAACAGATATAACACTCTGTATTTATAAGTACACAACCAGTGTATTTATCAGTACTATGCAATATGAACGTAGTCACCTATTTGTACTAAGCAATTTAAACCCGTTTTCCTATATGTACTATGACAATCTAATGGAAATACTACATTCTTATACCTAGATTACGCTATGGAGAGACACCGCTTAGTCCTGTACAGGGTCGCGGTGAGCCAGAGCCTATCCCGGCAGGCACAGGGCGTAAGGCAGGGTTATACCCAGGATGGGACGCCAATCTATCACCGGGCACTGCGGCCAATTTAGTCAGCAAGCCTATTAACCTATGCAGCAGCGTGTTTCTTTGGACTGCGGGAGGAAACCGGAGTGCCTGGCGAAAACCCACGCGGACACGGGGAGAGAACATGCAAACTCCCCACAGAAAGCAGCACCCGAACCGAGATTCGAACCCGGGACCTTCTTGCTGGTGAGGAGGCGACAGCGCTACCCACTGGGCCACCGCGCCGCCCCAACCCTGGCCATATGAGCGGCGAACCTGCAAATCCCGTGCACACGAATTGCTTCAGTCGCTGGACCTCCTTCTGCAAACCGCCTCGAAGTCCTGCAGGTGGGTGTCACGCGCACGCAATCATCTCGGGAGTAAATTCCACCAACGACTGCCCCCGCGGCCGCCGCTCTCTCGACCGCTCACGAATCTCCGCGCCGCACAGCGGAGTCAAGTGGCAAAGGACTGCTGCTGCGGCCGTTTAATCTGGCAGATGCCGAGCAGCACAAAGCGAGTGCGGAATTAAAAAAAAGGGGGGAAAAGTATGTTTGTGAAACAGTGCGCGAACTAACCGCGCTCAAGTGCTTAACGTTAAACCGCGCAGAGAACAAGCTCAGTGTTGTAAGTGCCTCTTGCTTAAGCAAATTAGGGTTACATTGTTGACTGCTGAAAGTGTAACTATCCATCCTCATTCTCTGGAATTAGGAGTTTAAAGAAGAGGATAAGCACACGGATTCGGTTGAAGATTGGGGTAGAAAAGGCAGTAAAGCGACAAGGATTATCTTGTAACCCTATCTGTAAACAGAGAGTCATTGGCTTCCTGAATTAAACAGCAGAGGGACTTGCTCTGTATGATACTGAGCTGCCTGTGATGCGCAAATCTTCAGTGGAACGGGACTAAACCGCCTGTGATACGTTCTTCCAGAAGCTGCTCTCTCGGGATAGTCGCGTCGATCGCTCCTCCTCCTCTCTCCGCCGCGCCTGAAGATGTCTCCAACGTGGGGGGGGGGGGGGAGAATCGTCGCGAACGAGAGGGGAGGAGCGATCGACGCGGCTATCCCGAAAGAGCAGCTTTTAGAAAGCAACCATCACGCATCGAGGCGTGAAAACCGCACGCCAGTACGTACGAGACTTTGATTGGTCTGACACGCACACACTCACAATCAACGTGCTCACGGAATGTGCCGAATCCGAACAGAGACTTGACAGTGAGGACTGTGGTTGTTGATGAGAATTGAAATATAAAGGTTCTCGACCTCTTCTGCCGCAAGGCCCAATCGGGCCTGGCTCTCCACGAGCCACCAGGTGGCCCTTGCGGCCCACCAGTTGATGGTGGCTGTTTCAACTTACAGTTTACCGACGCTCAGCTCACATCAAGTTACTGTGGCGCACTTCTGTTCATGCCTATGGCAATATGTTCAGGAGCTACATGGCAATGTCGAGGTCTGACAGCTACAGAAGTATTTCGGGAGAGAGTTCATGTGTTTATTTGTTGTATTGCTCAGATGACGGAGCGCAGGCTACCTTGCTTGACTATGCAGTCCAGAGGATGGGTTGTGTGACCACAGTCGCGCTGGCTTGTGGCTTCACACTTCCTTTCTCGAAGCAGATGTGCGCATCACCCTGATGATGTTCTGATGGGTTGATGGTGACACCAGCGTTCCCATGCACACTTTGCTAAAATAATCACTCAGGGTGGCGCAGTGGGAATCGAACCGCCTCAGGCAGGACTTTCTGTCTGTGAGGCAGCAGATGTTTCCACCGCGCCACGCTGCCGATCGGACAGACGCGCGTTTCAACATCGATAGGGTGAACGGGTTGCGGTGATGGTCGGGATAGGTTTACTTACGGTGCGGCGATAACTCACACCCCGGAGTCCGCGTGTGTGATGGATGCTCGCCTCGACAGATTGTTGGCATTGATGGGATGGATGTAGGTACAGATAGATTAATGAATTATTGAAAGAATGAATGAATTTGCTTGTGACTGAATGGCCAGCGCGCCCCACCCTGCATCCTCTTTTTGGGCCACTCTCTCCCAGTCTGTTTCCTTTCTAACTTACTCATTTCTCAGCCATTTTGGGGGGGCTCCTAAGCCATTGGCAGGGAGAAGGCCCTTTGTGCGGGATTAGTCACAGCTCTGTGCCGGCTCCGAGAGCGCGAGGTCCACTGATGGGAGCACACAGCTGGGTCGCTAATGCTGGCCATGAGAGACGAGAGGACATACGTTCAGCTGTAATGGCTTCCTTTAAAGGAAAAAAAACCCACCTCGTCCATTTGTAAAGGAGACGAATGCCTCTGAATTGTGAAGAATCTGGAAGAGCTCTGCCAAATGAAGCTCATTTTTTTTTGTTTTGTTTTAGGGAACTGTATTTATTACAACGATTGTTACGCATTGATATTAATGAGTGAATAGAATGCGGTCATTTATTTCACTTGTTTAATTTTGGTCGAAAGTCTGGCCAACGTTGAGGTGCTTTTTATTACTTATTTTCGCTACAGACAGACAAATGACAGATATCAGATGCTTAATATCCTTAACATTTGGCCGATTTCCTTCATTATATTTCATTTTCATCGAAATTAAGTGCAATGCTTTGTGGTCCAAAATCACATGGGTTTGTATATATTAATAAAAATAATGATTTCATATGTCGTTTACTCAACAATATTCATTCATTCATGATCAATGCTCGCTTAATCCTGTACAGGGCCGTCTGGGAGGGCAGAACCTATCCCAGCCGACAGAGGGCGTGAAGCGGGGCGATACCATGTGACGCTAGTACATCGCACGGCACACTTTTGAAGGCAATTTACTCAGCAGGCCAATTAACATAGCAGCAGCGTGTCTTGGAACGGTGGGAGGAAACCGGAGTACCCGGCGAAAACCCGCGGAGAACATGCAAACTCCACACAGAAAGGCACCCGAGCCGAGATTCAAACCCGGGACCTTCTTGCTGTGAGGAGGAGGCGACAGCGCTACCCACTGGGCCACCGTGCCGCCCCCAATGGAATTATTGTGAATATAATTTTGTTTCAAATAGGAGTCCTTGTGGTTAGGTATATCACGGGGAGCTTCACAATTTCCCCAAAAACATTAGATATATATTATTCGTATAAACATACCCAATTGCATGTAAAAATAAAAATAACCCGGATCTTGCGAGAGTTAGAGGCTTAGCGAGGGGTTACTAACAATTCTCGAGAAGATGAAAGGGGGACTTTTTGAAGATACGGCTCACAAACGTATTATTATTACTAATCTTATCTGAATAGTTTAACTGTGTGATCAATCATTATTACAATTATTTTTTTATCGCCCATATTATGCCCCCTAAATGATAGCCATTATTTGACTTTCAGTTGAACTATTCTGATGTTGTTGTTGCTGACATGTCCATCTCTCCACAGCTCTGTGCAGCGCTTTGTGACCCTCGGGTGAAAAGCGCTCTATAAGCGCAGTTATTATATATTATCAATCGACAAAGGATTGCATTTCTACATTCGTAAAGTAGCTTCACAAGTTGTACTGAGGTTGCGTACTGTTAAATACTGTATTTTAACGTGTAAGAACGCAGTTACAAAGTATTCAAATAAAACGACCCGTGACCCCAGCTACTCTGTGTCGTTGCTCATTTTGGGATGGTGGTCCAGATGAAAGTGTGGAAATTCCACGTTATCATGGTAGAAGAAAGTCTCTGGGATTGAAACAAAGACTCGAGACATTTTCCAACTCTGCCCATTATAAACATCACTATGAGCCACGTTCAATCCACTGCTGGACGAAGCATAATCCACCACCACCTCTCATGATCTTGCAATGTAACAATCGACCTAACACCAGTTCTCTTCAATGCATGCGCTCCCATGTGCATTCCACTATTTTAAAAATAACTAAGATAACAAAATTACAATTGACATTGTTTTCAAGCGATTGCATTCTGCCTTCCACGTGTCGCTTTACAAACGCGCGCCAGGGTGCTAACACGGTTATATCAATTTATAATAATAATAAAAACATTTGCACTTCTGGAGGACTCTTCACCCGAGGGTCACAAAGCGCTGCACAGCGAAACTAAGGAGGCACCGCCGCACGGGCGAATGAGTGACTGAAGGAACGAGGCAGGGCAGGCGAGAAGAATGAAGATAGATGCGCTGATGGATTTACCCAGACAGCGATGGGGAGAAGTTGGAGTCTCATTGTCTCTGGCTCCTGCAGTTTTGCAACAAAGGAATGAGTCTTCGGCCGTCAGTAGCCTGGCTGCCGCAGAGAGCAGCCCTCTGGGGCAGCTTAGGTTTTGTTTAGGTTTTCATATCTTGCTCCGAGGAACCCCCGCCCCCTTTTTTTTCTCTGAGATGTAAACAAAGGAGTCACTGTGTGGGTTTTTTTTTCTTTAAAAGCGAGTAATGCCACCGTCCATCGTAGCCGCAGACTGTGATGCGGAATTGGCAGAGCAGCTGATCGTGCCAGTGCGATGCGTGAGTGATCGAAGCTCAACACGCGATAATGTTTAAGTCGATTCGAAAAGTGCCACCGTGGGAATGACTTGCTTGGTTGGTTGCCATGTCACCTGGTGTCTTCCCCGCACAGATTCTCCACGGAGCCGCTGGGCACCACCTCTTCAGAACTATTAGCCTCCCCCGTGGCCCGTTGCTTTGCTTGTTTACTGAGTTGTCAAGGTGCGTCTGCGGTGATGTTTACAAAACAGGCAGCGGTGCCACTGTCGTTGCACGACATTTCTGAATCATCAACTCTCAACCTCGTTTCTGTGCCGCTGGAAGACACGGCGGCGAGCGTGCACAGGTCACACGAGGAATATTGCACGTTCACATGATATTTGTTTTTAATGCTAGTTATACCGCGCGGTACATATTTATTCAATTTCAATTGCATTCGTTCAGAGAGAGAGAGAGAGAGAAACGACATCAGAGGCGAGAGGTAACTTGCAGACGGGGGAAGGAGAGGGGGGGGTCCAACCACGTGGCTAGCCGACGCCAACCCACCAGATATGATGTCCTATAGATTGTGATGTTATCGACCAATTGATTAATGAGTGTTTTGTGGCTGTGGCAGGAGACCGGAGAACCCTTAGGAAACCAACGTAGAACAGAGGGAGACTACAGGAAGGGGGATCCACGGCGGTAATGGAACAGCCTCGGTGAGGACTTTCTTTGTTGTAATGCTCAGAGGTTACCGCTGATGCGGGTGATCTCTCGATCAGAGTCTTTATCAAACCGACTTCATTCTCCGTGCAGAGTCTCTCCACTGCTTACCGGTTAAATACGGGATTGAATTCAAGATCTTCCATCTCACCGACAAGGCTCTCTGTGACACGCGCTCTATAAACGCAACTACGACTATTATTTCAGTAACGTAGCCTCACCCAGTGAAAACGAGGCATTTGGCTGCCGGGTGAAGGAACGTCCGTCCTGGCTGAAGCAGACACATTTCCGGATGCAGACGGAACTTTTCTCCATCCCGATGACTTAGTGACCAAAGGCTTTGTCGAACAACAACCAAAAATGCCAGAGTTTCACAACGCACGAATTTGTACTCACAGTCAGCGGAGAGGCCGAACCAAAGCACCACGCTTCGCTTGGAGCCGCAGAGCACCGCTCCTCCGTGCCTAAACCACGAGATCAGTGCGGTCGTGCGTTGTGGTCACATGACGTGTGCAAAGCACGATGGGTGCCGGGGCTTTCCTGCTCTTTGTGAATAGCAGCAGCAGCATGCATGCGTTTATGCGTCGCGCTTGTTTTGTGTTCATCTTCAGCCCGAGGGTATTTTTTCCAGTTGACATGGGTTGTGTCACGAGACGCTTAGCAACATCTGAGTGTTGACCCTGCTGTTTAACCCGTGGCCAAGGAATTTTACTGTTGCAGGTATCCAGCAGCAGCAGCAGCATCGTTTTATTGGCACAGAGGGCCTCTTTAAAATGTCAAGATATTCGCTCGAGACAATCCCCATGTATCCTCTCCCATCTCGCCATGCATGGTCTGGAGTTCGAGATAAACACCGGCCTCAAAGTCTGACCTGATCCAAAATGAATAATATCCTAACGGTTCTTGTGCATCTCAAATCCCACTGAAACTAGTGTAAATACGTAATATGAACGCATATTCATGGTGCGTGAAGAGACACTCGTTCTTGTATACTTTCTCCCAATTTGTGTTAATTTGCATTTACTAGCAGAGTGCCCGCACTATGGGCACTCTTGTTCCAATTCCTGTTGGCGTCTCTCGATGATATTTTTTCTGCTGACGTGACACCGTTGACCTGAATTCCTTCCCAATGACCTTTTTGCCATTTTCTCCAGCTCTCTTTAAGTTTCATAAAAAGCAATCAGGAAGTGGGAAGTTAACTTAAATTAGACACAGAAGCCTTGCCATCGTGTTGATAAAATGTACGGCCCGTGATGGATTCGAACCCGTTACCCTAAGTGCGGACATACATTCATGCGACAAACACTTGGTTCATTATCATTATATCTAGACGTACATATGGTACAGTTGTGCACCGCTATTTACACACACACAGGCGCTGCGCATCATAATTTACAACTTGCAATGGGTGGGGGGGGAGGCGGGAGCGCTTATTTTATCACCACAATTAAACGCAGGCCAATAGCTTATGACAACAAGAACAGAATAGCCCATCAAATGGACAATTACTCGGGCTCGCGCGGTGAGTTTAAAGATCAGCGGCTGAACTTTAGCCGCCGCTAACTTCAACTTTGGAGCTCTGAGAGGGGGAGGTGAGCGAGAGAAAAAAGCCCTCAAGGAAACGAGAAAACTGTGCGGCTCACGGAGCCACGACGAGAGGAGCCATAATAAAACCACCGCAGGGCAGGTCACCCGCAGCAGGCAGCGTCTCAGTAAGTCAACGGACACCCTCACCCCCAGCGCCACCATCGCCATTGTGATGCTAATGGCAAACGTTTTTTTCACTCTCCTCTTCGCACTCCAGTGTTTGGAGAGAAATCCACTCTATTACTGCCCCCTCCCCCCTAGGCATCCGTACCCCCGCAGTTCGCTAAATAGACAATACGTACTTCCCACCCATTCTCTCTGGGTCTCTCTCTCGACTACCCTTCTCTCTGCTCCCTTCACTACCTCTTACCCCCCCCACCCCACACGCACACACACACACACAGACCCCCCCCCGCCATTGCCAAAACCCGCCTCTCCATCTCATCCCATCCAACACCATCCAGGGCCCCCGCGCCACAGGTCCCGCGTGGAAAGAGAGCTTGGGTAAATGCGGTGTTGGGTTTGGAGTAGCGGGGAGAGAGGAGGCATCTGCTTCCATTGTGTGCGCTGCCTGCTCGGTCAAACGGAAAAGCTCGAAATCAAAGCGCTCCTCCAATGATTCACTCTTTGATGAACTCTCAACAGGACATGAATTAGAATAGACAGAACCACGTTGCGAGCACAAAAGGGGGTTATGAAAGTTGCCTTTGTTTACGTGAACCTTATAGATTATTCAAAAGCATCACTGTACGTGCGTGGCGATCAAAGTTCGACGCCAGGTTCCAGGATGCTGGGTGGCGAGAGAGAGAGATAATAACGCAAGTTGTACGCGCGAGAGAACAGCGTTGGTTTCATGTTTGAATTGTTCAATACCGCTTTACATTACTAATTACACACGCGCCCACTACAGCCTTGACAGACAGACGGGTTCCAGTGATGTTAGCGAGTAGCGCCTATGAAGGCCGGCACGGCACACGAAGGGTCGCGTTCCCGACGACCACGGCCGGCCCGCCTTTATCTCCCGTCGGCGATGTTTACACGGGTCATCATTTGGGGCTGAGCCGACTCGGGCGCTGCCTGGGACCGGTGCAGAAAATCCTCACTGGTGATGGCCATGAGCCGGACTCGAACTTGTCCGGCGCGGGTTCGTAACGCAGAGCGTTAAGCGCTGCGCTACCGCATTAAAAAAAAAACAAGTAACAACGTGGGGAGCGGTGCCACTGTTGGGTCTCCAAGTGAAGGGAGCCACAGAGCCCCGGTCTCGAGAGGGTCATTTGGTCTGCTCTTCCACGCTGGTTAGACGTCTTAAAAAGAGTTAGGAGTGCCCACGATTCATCCAACTGCACGCGAGCCGCTTACTGTGGTGCAACCCATTCTTTGCTGCTGAGTGGACAGACGCAGGGAATTTGGTCTGTACTTTAAACTGCCGCGCCCGGAGATCGAATTGAACCAGCGAACCGTGGAATGTAAGTCAACTCTGCCACTCATCAGACTACGACAGCGCCACTGAAGTGTGCACGCATTTTACATCTAAAAACGTACGCATTCAAAAGTAAATAAATATAGGCACATGTTGTACATTACCTTTCTCAGAATGGTCACGATCAAGATTGCCAACACTCGTGGCTCTTGATTAAACGAATAAAATATGGCTCCATCTTTTGCCAGATTGCTATCTTTTATAAATTTCCAACAGATAGCGCGGTTTAATAAAAAAAACGGCCACATCGGGCCAGATTTACTCTTTGATGAAACGGCCAGAGAGCACATGCTCTGAGCGAAGTCACATTTTTTTTTTAAAAAGTGTAAACATCGGCACGTTTTCTCCAAAGATCCCCCGATAAGGAACGTTCGTCAACACATCTCATTGTCAGAAACCGCTTAGTACTGTACAGGGTCGCGGTGATCCGGAGCCTATCCCTGCAGACACAGGGCGCAATGCAGGGGTATACCCACGATGGGACGCCAGTCCATCGCCGGGCACTGAGGGCAATTTAGTCTGTAAGCCAATGAACCTATGCAGCAGCATGTTTTTTTGGACTATGGGCGGAAACCGGAGTGCCCGGCGAAATCCCACGCGGACACGGGGAGAGAGCATGCAAACTCCACACAGAAAGGCACCCGAGCCGAGATTCGAACCCGGGCCCTTCCCGGGTTCCTCCCACAGTCCAATAAACATGCTGCTGCATAGGTTAATTGGCTTGCAGACTAAATTGCCCGCAGTGCCCGGCGATGGACCAGCGTTCCATCGTGGGTATACCCTTGCCTTGCGCCCTGTGTCTGCCGGGATAGGCTCCGGCTTAGCGCGACCCTGTACAGGATCAAGTGGTTTCTGACAATGAGATGAGATGAGGAATAAACCTAGGCAGCATACATTTTCTTATGCGGAGAAAATCCACGCGGAAACGATCACATATAAACTCCACAGAGAAAGGCACTCGAGCTAGGAATCGAACCTAGGCTATTGTAGTGCGTTGGCGCCTTGCCGCTGACCGCCCGGCTGACCCCTCCCACGCCCCACACTTTGGGGTTTCATCGTCCATGACAGGTGTGGAATTTGCGCGCTACGAATTGTATTGTTATTGTTATTGAATGTACAAGATATGATATCCGATCGTGATATAATTATCCACCTGCAGATGAAACCAAAAATAAACGTTTAAAAGTCGTGCGCCGAGTTTGAAGCACGTTACATAGTCGGCCACTCACCCGATAGGACTGCGGTGACGGTAGTATGTTCCTCTCACCGCTGCATTGGTAAGTATTCACAAGGTAAAATTGAGGATTGAACGATCAGTCAACATTGCATCAATCGTGAACGCCTCTTGTGTAATCATCATGACCAACCAGGCTTAATCCGCCGCTCGATGACAGCCTCCATAAATCGTTGGAATCACAGATGATCCCACGACTGGAAGCAAACTATTTATAAATACAACGTATGGTTCATAGAATAGGGCGGCACGGTGGCCCAATAGGTAGCGCTGTCGCCTCACAACAAGAAGGTCCCGGGTTCGAATATCTGCTCGGGTGCCTTTCTGTGTGGAGTTTGCATGCTCTCCCCGTGTCCGCGTGGGTTTTCGCCGGGCACTCCGGTTTCCTCCCACAGTCCAAAAAAAACATGCTGCTACATAGGTTGATTGGCTCGCAGACTAAATTTCCCGCAGTGCCCGGTGATGGACTGGCGTCACATCGTGGGAATATCCCTGCCTTGCGCCCTGTGTCTGCCGAGATAGGCTCCGGCTCACCGCGACCCTGTACAGGACTAAGCGGTTTCTGACAATGAGATGAGATGATGTTCATAGAATAAAAAATTTATTTGTTACTTTTTTACATTTGAACTTCCGGGCGCATCTGGAATCCCACACATTTTACAAAAACAATGTTGGTTTGCGTTTGTTTTTTAAACAGTTCACTTCCACCAAAGCTTATGTAAACCTTAATAAAAAAAAACATTGATAGCACGTAACATTACTCAACACGTGAAAGTTTTTAAACGACGATCTCAATTATGATACACTTTAGTTCCTTAACTTAAGTCTGCCCTGCAGGACAGGAAAATAAAGAAAAATATATAAAACATACAAAACATAACCTTTATATATTAAACATGCTCACTCTCGCAAGCGACACTTTAACCAAACATGGCTAATTTTAATAGGTTTGTGTTAGCAAGTACGCACAACTTAGCGCTGAACCAAGACAAGTTATTTTCGCTACTAAGAGAGCAATGTTCTTGAAGTAGTCTTTAAGGATGTGAATATCGAATACATGCCAGAGTAATGTTGAACAAGTAGGCTTTCGTGATCAATGTTTTGAAGCTGAGTCAAATAAGCAATTGTCGTAAACCCGCCTTTGTTCGAGGTGCCTGATGACGCTGATTGCAATGATCAGGGAAACGTCGAACTGCATTGTAAATGTTGTGGGTTGGCTCTCACCAACACGCCGCTGTGCTGGCTTGGTAAAGAACGGCACGTTCTGTTAGCGTCTCATCTCACTGTCAGAAACTGCTTCGTCCTGCACAGGGTCGCGGTGAGCCGGAGCCTATCCCGGCAGACACAGAGCGCAAGGCAGTGATATACTCACGATGGGACGCCAGTCCATCACCGGGCACTGCGGGCAATTTAGTCTGCAAGCCAATTAACCTATGCAGCAGCATGGTTTTTTTCGACTGCGGGAGGAAACCGGAGTGCCCGGCGAAAACCCACGCGGACACGGGGAGAGCATGCAAACTCCACACAGAAAGGCACCCGAGCCGAGATTCGAACCCGGGACCTTCTTGCTGTGGCGACAGCGCTACCCACCCACTGGCCCACCGTGCCGCCCGTTTTGTTAATGTGACAAATATTAATAACCGGACGTGTCGGGTGAGGCGGGTTTACGACACATATTTTTTTTTACGTGACCAAAGCCAAAAGGCCTTCACTTGCTGTTGTAACATCGTTGTCAGGCTTAGCCACGTGTCCCCACGTCCACGCTTTTGGTTCTGAATCGCCGCTGTGATGTCAAGTTTGCGAGGGTAAGAATCATGATCACTGTTAAAACACCTTGCGGAACACCCTCGCAAAGCGTGGGAAGTGATTTGCACCGCTGGAACTTAGTGCAACGTTAAGAAACAAAACTCGTGTGCATTTTGTTAAGACACAAAGCGTTAATTACTTTTTTTTTACACGAAAACACAAGATTACGTTACTATTTTGGCCAGAGCTGTAACAATAAGCGTGTTTTACGGCATGAAGAAAATACATCTCGTTTTACCATTTTAACTCGCCGTTTCCGTAGCATCCACACGTGTTAAAATAAATTAAAAGATCATTCGTGCCGCTAGCATGCCGTTGCTTTGCATTGCTAAAGTAAAATAAGGAGCACTTCTACGCGTTCCGTAAGGCAGCTCATCTCATCTCATTGTCAGAAACCGCTTAGTCCTGTACAGGGCCGCGGTGAGCCGGAGCCTATCCCGACAGACACAGGGCGCAAGGCAGGGATCTACCCACGATGGGACGCCAGTCCATCACCCGGCACTGAGGGCAATTTAGTCTGCGAGCCAATTAATATATGCAACAGCATGTTTTTTTGGACTGTGCGAGGAAACCGGAGTGCCCGGCGAAAACCCACGCGGACACGGGGAGAGAACTTGCAAACTCCCACACGGAAAGTCACCCGAGCCAAGATTCGAACCCGGGACTTTCTTGCTGTGAGGCGACAGCGCTGCCCACTGGGCCACCGCGCCGCCCTCCGCAAGCCAGCAGTTCGGTTAAATCGCGTGGAACGACAGAGTACACGTGTACTCACGACTCCTGCTCAGACATTAATGATATTGTTTGACGGTTACCCATCGCCGTTTCCCACAGACGTCTCGACTTTCAACGGAGCAGAGGAGATCCTCTTGCTTGTCCCATCACAATGGTGAGATAGGAGCGAGCGAACCGACGAGAGCTTTGAGAGTGTGATCTAAAATGGCACGCATCGGTTGCGTGTCGGAACAGCGAACTAAAACAAGTGCTGCAGCTGAGAAATATGTAGTTTCAACGACACAAAAAACGAATAACTGCATACAGATGGCATTTCAAAATCAAAGCTTTGGCCGGGGGTAAGACAGCAGAATGTACGGCAAGTGTGTGTTTGTGTGTCTCCAGGGTGCATAACTGCCCCTTGACATCATGTCTCGGCAGTGAACAGACTCAATAACAGTTCCCATGTCACGGTTCGGTGACCCGTGAGGGTTATTTATGCCCGGGGTTGTCACAACACGGGGGTATCGCAATACACCGCGATGCCATGCGCAGATGACAATATTGTAGCCATTCTGATGTGCCTTGATATTGCCGTCTGCAGCGAGTCTCGGAGAGCGGAGCCGCAGGGATGATTTTATATAACGGTTAATGCTTGCTTCGGATTTGATTTGAATAGCTGGGCGCAGTTTGACCTCTTTAATTTTTCAAATGCCACATGTACAACAACTCGGCGTGGATAGTACAGGGAGATGTATTATTTATAGAGTTTGTGAGTGCGCGGGTGTCGTTTCCTGGCAGCTTAAAAAAAAAAGCAATCCAGCTTGTTGTCACGGTGGCAGAAGGCAGTGTGTGCATCTGCCGGGGAACCCGCGTCTGCTGATTACCCACCACCTCTGCCCCGTCTTTTGACCTCTTGTCAGTGAACCTTCAGGATCCACTCGGCCCACAAGTCCACCTGGCCTGGCACAAGCGCGGCAGTGTAGTCTGTAACAATACTTGTTGTACACGCGTTTGCGTTCCGTGTGTGTGTGTCTGTGTTTGATTCGGTTAGGATCCTCCCTACATCCCGATTTGAGGAGTCAGAGATTCCAGACAAAAATGTAATTCAATATCCTTCTTTGTTTTCATCATTTTGCGGTAGGCTGCACCTTCACGGGTCACATTAACTAATCATAGAGGACTGCAATTGATTCTAAGGCTTGCGGGCACAATGCCATGCATTTCATCTTGCCAAGCGAATCGACACACTCTTAAACCCTCGTGTTTATAGCTCTTGCTGAAGAACTGCGTGTAAAGGACAATGTTCGCTGAAGTCAAAATAATAACAATAATCCCACTTCCAGAGCGCTTTTCACCCGAGGGTCACAAAGCGCTGCACAGAGCTGCGAGGAGAATGGCACGTCAGCAACAACAACGACATAAGAGCAGCAAATCAGCAACAATAAGTAACATGTTGCAACCGGAACGAATATTTTACAGAGCAAGGACAGATTTATACTTGGCATGAAAAAATATTTACCGACAGTGCTTTATTGGATGGAGGTGTGCCACGACTCGCTGTACGATAATTGCTCTCCATAGCTGTGGTTTCGTGGTAGCCGTGTCTGGCGGTCCTGCTCTCTCCTTCGCGACGTTTCACCTCCCATGGTTGGAGGCACGATCAGGCAAACGCCTAAGCCCCGAAAGCGCAGCTACACACAGAGCAACTATCAGTGCTTTATCCATTTCAATCAACAATTGATTTTAAGTGAACAATGAAACTCACGTGGTCATTGTGCAGCAGAAGGTAAATTGTACCTCTTGTGTACGCATTAACAGGCTAATCTTCAATTGCAATTAAGTCAAACCCCGTGGTCAATTAGTCCGTTTCGGTTTTCACTCGAAGAACACATTATTCCCCTGTTTCGAGAGTTAACAAGGCCACCACCGCCACAGCCCCGGATGAGTGTCTGACAGGCAATCACACTCGCACCGTTTAGCCCCACGGTGACAAAAGTCAAACGAGTCATTGGGGGCAACACTTATTTTCATTGTCCACCAGCAGCCAGTGATGGAAACATCCACAGTTCCAAATATGCGGGGGCCAGACTGTAACTCTCTTTACTAAAGGGAATCCGAATGATGTATCTGTGTCAAGTGTACACGTTGCAATGCACACAACCTACACCTGTGCACCTCCCCATCGAATGCCCTGATGTACACATTGTGCATTCACGAACATCGTGTGAAAAACTCTAAACCTGCCTGTCTTCAAGACACATCTCTACAATGAAGACTACCTTGTGTGTTTTTTTTATGTTTCATCAGGCAAGCAAGTGAAGAGTTCAAAAGGTCAACGGCTGGGTGTGTAACATGACTTTAAGGACATTATTATTAATGTTATGCAACTGGGCACTGCCGTTCTGAAGTTAATCCCTCCTTTCGTTATCACAGAGTCACAATCTAAAACAACGATACCACTCATGATCTCACCATACCGTTCACGAGATTCTTGCAAATGAACGCAGACACACGACTTTTTTTAACGCGCCCTGCTGGACAACTGTTAAAAAGAGCTACACAGCTCAACGGCTCTTTTCGGCTTAAATAACAACCGACTTGACGGAAGAAGGTAATCCACACCTCCGCAACACGCAAACGAAACGGGAACACCCGACACGGCTATGCGGAAGGAACAGCTGTGGAGAGCAATTCTCGTACATCGAGCCGTGACAAATCTACCGATTTTGATATTTCAAAATATCCCCATCCTCTGGCCGGTGGAAATTAAACGGAACGGATCGTCGGCTGTTTTAGTTTGCGGCGACGAGGAAGAAACGAATGTGCGTCCATCCCGCTCTTGCTTGTCGCTGATGAGAGAGAGCGGCGATGAATAAGCGCGTCGGGCTGCGGCGCGGCCCTACCGCCGGCGCGCGCCACGCGGCGCGGCGCGAGCGGTCGGTGCGCACCGGCGCGTCGGCTGGCCGGCTCACGGTCTCCCGAACAACATTTACGCGCGAGAGCCTCGCGAAGGATTCGGCTCTCCGTGACGCGAACACTCGTAAGCGCTGAAATCCCACTGTACATCTGTACACGGCGCTATTAAAAACAACAACCGCAATAATATTAATAATACATTCCCGTATTTATATCAGTATATGCATATACTGGTGCCTAACCCCGTAGTGATAAGAGATAAAATAAAAAAACCCATATAGGACACTGGCAGTGTTAGTTTTTAAAGGTTTAGTATGATTTGCCTATTCAACACAATGTACACGGTCACACGCATACGTTCATCTCATGACGAAGACTTTAGGGGGAGGAAGGGGGCAGTGGGGAGAGATTAAACGGCACACATTAATCTGTGCAAGACATCTCCATTTTAAGGGCACTTGGACATAAATAGAACGTGTTCCTCCAACTACATTCGAACACAACCAGTTGCATAAACTATAAAAAAATAAATATGCTTGCTTTTCTTTTGTCCCCTATTATTTTTACACTGCATATAAAACGTGCTCGCCGTGGCTCAACCTCTTCCATCGGCCACCTGGCCATCGGGCAGCACAGTTCGATGGCAGCGCAGGAAGTCACGACACTTTGAGCAGCTGCATTTCCAGGTAGAGTCCATTGCTCCCGGCTGCGGCGGGGGTGTGCTTGCAACCGCCGTTCTGCATTTTGGTTCGGTCCATCTGATAGTCCATGGTCGAAGGCCGGATGTAGTCGGAGACCGGCCGCACCCTCACGTGCCTGATGGCGCCTTGCTCTGCGGAAGGAACGAGCGAGACGCGCCGACGGTTAGCGCCGTTGGTGACGCGCCAGCCGAAAGGCGCCCTGTCGCGAGAGCAGTGTCGAGCGCTCCCCTCCTCGTCGTTTAAATGCGAGGTCGTTATAACAAATAAATTATAATCCGCTATCAGTTCAGCATCAGCGACCGCTTAGTCCTGTATAGGGTCGTGGGTGGGCTGGATCCTATCCCGGCAGACAGAGGGTGCAAGGCGGAGCTGTAACCATGATGTCACGCCATAGGATATGGAATTTTCCTCAGCAGGCCAATTAACCTGGGCAGCGGCCGATCTTTGGACGATGGGAGAAAATCGGAATACCCAATGAAAACCGACGTGCACACGGGGAGAGAGAGAGGACTCGCAAGCTGCACACAGAAAGACACCCGAACCGGGACCGAACCTGGGACCTTCTAGCTGTGAGGCAGCAGCGCCACTCACTGCGCTGCCGGCGCCGCCCCCGCAAG
>JAZEWT010000014.1:20313289-20326961 GCA_036362905.1 Mordacia mordax | reverse complement strand
CCCCACCTAGTTGTCCGGATTTCTCCCACAACTAAAAAAAGCCCCGCTCAATAATTCACTCCATATATCGGACTGTGTGTCTGGTAAATTGTTGCCGCCTCCTGGTTGCTTGGCTCCTCCTCCCCCTCCCCCCCGTCTGCTGTCTCCTCGCTACGCCTCCCGCATGCTTGTCTCGGCCCCGAGCAGGCGTTACAAATTGTATGATTATTATTATAATATAATAAAACAACGCAACGCGCACTATAACCAGAACACGGAGCCCGAGCCACACTTAATCCCGCGTCTCGCTCGGCTTGCGAACATTCCGCAAATATTCCGCAAATATTCCGCAGAGGAACACAAACTGCGAAGTAGTTTCACGCGTTTCCTTGCCCAGCCATGACTACCGAGACCTTCACGGTTGCACCTCGCTGTCAACTCGGATCACGATGATTGCTGTTACTGCCCGGGAATCTCACCCAGACCCGGAGGAGCGCTGGCGAGCAGTCAGTCCGATTGACTTAAGCTGGAAAGGGAACTCTTGAGGAACAAACCTATTTTTTTATTCAGCGATGTAAACACGTTACAACATCTCCAGCCACCGGGCGAAATTTAGCCGGGAAGACTCACCTAGGCTGCCATATGTTTTTAGACTGTGGGAGGTGATCGGGGTACCCGGCTAAAAACCCACGGGGAGAGAGCACGCAAACTCCACACGGAAAATCGAACGCGCGACCTTACTGCTGTTAGCTGGCAGCCTCACAGCAAGAAGGCGGTTGTGCTCTGCACCTCACCCAGCCACCTTTGTCTCCAGAGCTCAAATTCAGGCACCACCACTTGAACATAGATCGAGAAACGGCGACCGGAGCGCGGCACGGTAATAATTGCCCCACGCCCCCAAAAAAAAAAACTTTGCGCACAAGAAGCGCCAGACAAGCCACGTGGCTTTGTTCAGAATCTGAACTTATCGTGCGTGCGTGGCCAGTGCGCGCGTTACTACCATTGAGCCTTAAAACCCCATTGTCAGGGAAAATCACAGACTCGAGGCCCTGCGCGCATTCTTTGCATTCTGATATAATTACGCACACCTGTCTAGAAATAAAAAAAAATACTGTAACGGACTGCAAGAGCGTTATGCTGCCAGCGTTTCATGGTAATGGAAACGTATAAATAATAGCCCGGAGCGGCTGGCTCAAGCTGACTTTAGTTTGTAGTTTTTTTCATTTCGCCACGTGTATAATACTATCAAGCAGTGGAGTTATGGAGCAGCGGTTAGCGCACTGAGTTTTGACATCACGTGCCTGAATTAAATGGCCCGCTCACCGGTGATGTTAATCAATGGCGATCTGAACTGTAAGACCATTCAGTCAGTTTTTTTTTCTTAAATTGAAGCCAGAAGGAACCGTTGAGTTATGTAACTCTTTTTAACAGTTGTCCAACGGGGAAGGGCCAGCAAGTTGCAACGTCTCAGGGCACCGGTGGCAATTTAACAAGCAGGAAAATTAACCGAGGCAGCATGTCTGTTAGGCGGCACGGTGGCCCAGTGGGTAGCGCTGTCGCCTCACTGATAGCAATAGAGATAGGGGCATTGTGAGAGATAGGAGCCAGTGTTAGAGATGAGGCAGTGCTAGAGGCAAAATCGAACTGCCTCGGGTAAGACCTTCTTCCTGTGAGCAGGCAAAGACGTTACCGCTACATAGACACCCTTTTAGGGGTGGTGATAGGGCAGTGTTAGAGACAGAAATCAGTGTAGAGATAGTAGCCAGTGTTAGAGATAGGAGTCCGTTTTAGAGATATCAGCCAATGTTAGATATAGGAACCAGTGTAAGAGATAGGAGCAGTGTTAGATATAGGAGCCAGTGTTAGATATAGCAGCCAGTATTAGAGATATGAGCCAGTATTCCAGATAAGAGCCAATGTTAGAGATAGGAGCCGGTGTTCGAGATAGGAACCAGTGTGAGAGATAGAAGCCAGTGTTAGAGATAGGAGCCATCATTCCAGATTAGAGCCAGTGTTAAAGATAGGAGCCAGTGTTAGAGATAGGAGCCAGTGTTAGAGATAGAAGCCAGTGTTAGAGATAGGAGCCAGTGTTCTAGATTAGAGCCAGTGTTAGAGATAGGAGCCAGTGTTAGAGATAGGAGCCAGTGTTCTAGATTAGAGCCAGTGTTAGAGATAGGAGCCAGTGTTAGAGATAGGAGCCAGTGTTAGAGATAGGAGCCAGTGTTCTAGATTAGAGCCCGCGTTCGAGATCGGAGCCGCGTGGCAATGGAACCACCTCGGTCAGGACCTCCTTCTGCCGTGAGGAGGCGCGGACGATGCACAATGGCCCCACAGCAACGAGCCGAACCGAGTTTCCTTTGGTCCAAGAGAACGGGGCATCATCTGGTGGCTTCCCCCCGCCCCCAGGGCAGGAGCGGGCACTGCCTCCTCCTCCTCCTCCTCGCCTGGCACGGAATCCTCTGTCTGTAAACGTTGTCGAGTCCACAAAGACATCGTTACGAACCCTTTAAAAAAAAAAGATCAAAGCGGGCGGAGAGAAAAAAAAAGATTGGAAGGTCTCCGTGAATACATTCAGCCAGAGAATTGGTTATTAAATATATATATAAACATCAAACGCAAAGCAGCTGTTAAGACCGGGGAGTTTAAGCTTCCTCACTTTCATCTCGGAATATGTTTTGTTTCTCTGTCCGAGGCTACGCCGCAGTCGATCGTGAAAATTATTTTGCAGGGCGTCAATTAAACACGCATTTGTTTTGTCGCGTCACAGTGTGTCTTTTTAGCTGCGCTCAGCTGATAGTGCTTGGGGATAGGTGGCAAGGGGCGGCGCGGTGGCCCAGTGGTTAGCGCTGTCGCCTCACAGCAAGAAGGTCCCGGGTTCGAATCTCTCGGCTCGGGTGCCTTTCTGTGTGGAGTTTGCGTGTTCTCTCGCCGTGTCCGCGTGGGTTTTCGCCGGGCACTCCGGTTTCCTCCCACAGTCCAAAAAGCATGCTGCTACATAGGTTGATTGGCTCGCAGGCTAAATTGCCCCGCAGTGCCCGGCGATGGACTGGCGTCCCATCGTCGGTATATCTTTGCCTTGCGCCCTGTGTCTGCCGGGATAGGCTCCGGCTTCACCGTGACCCTGTATAGGACTAAGCGGTTTCAGACAATGAGGAGATGAGATAGGTGGCAAGTTCCCGACGCTGCGCATGATGTGCTTTGCGTGTGTGTTTCTGTGTTCGAACAAATTGCGAGGGGAACGCTGACCTTCCTCCTTTAATTCCACGCTTCCCCACGGAATAAAATATGAGCTAATTGTTAAGGATTCACTTCCATTAGCTTTGCGCGTGTTGTGGGTTTTTTTTTTTAAAGCCATTTCCAAACAGCAGCCTGTAAACATCACACAATTAAGCAGCGTTGTTTTGTTTAATTAGCAAATAACGAGCCATGAGGGAATAATTTGATAACTGTTATACATGAAGAAGAAAAAACTGACTTAAATGAAGGCTGATCGGTAACTGAGTAATCATGCGCAGAGCGTTAATAAAATACTGGCAAGGTTGTCAGCTACAACCACTGATAAAGCGGCCGACTGTGGACTTACGGAACCGTTGCTGGAAATGGCAAACAGATGCCGTGGTAAAAAGTAAGTCCAAGCTGTAGGCAGAGGCGAGCGGTTCTGGAGAAGTCGTGTGATTTTAAAGAGAGAGGAAAAAATAAGGGGGGGCTCGTAGAAAAAAAAACCCACGAAAAAATCAAACAAGCTCCGTTATGGCTTCCAGATGATGGGTAAACGCGCGCAAACGACACGATTTTATATCACGTAGCCGGAACGCGGCGACATTAATGCTTCCAAGGCAGGCGGCGCAGCCCGAACCCATTTTCCAACTCGCTCTGCGCCTCAGGCGAGGGTAAAGTGGATGAAGGTTTGGGAGCTGCGGGCTCCTCTCCCCCTCCATCCTCCCCTCTCCTCCCCCTCTCCTCCCTCCTCCCCCCCACAAACCATGTTGCACAAACATTTAGTCGAGAGCGGCGGCTTCCACTGCCCGCATGCGACCACACATGACGCCACGACAACCGCCGCTGTCACCGACCCCTCACCCCCTCCTCCTTCGTCCTGCGGACTCGAGGCGAAGCTGTTTCGTGCGCGGTTGGATGACGGACCCCGTTGGTCCACCGAGCGACTCGGCGCGGCTCGCGAAGTCGCTCGCTAAGTCGCCCGGGAGTCCGTGAGCCGTGGCACATTTTCCTCGGTGCCCTACTGCCGTGAGCCGTCCGTTGTGCAAGCGGCGCTCTACCCCATCTCATCTCATTGTCAAAAACCGCTTGGTCCTGTGCAGGGTCGCGACGAGCCGGAGCCTATCCCGGCAGACACAGGGCGTAAGGCAGCAATACACCCGACGACAGGACGCCAGTCCATCACCGGGCACTGCGGGCAATTTAGTCTGCGAGGCCAATTAACCTATGCAGCAGCATGTTTTTTGGACTGTGGGAGGAAAACGGAGTGCCCGGCGAAAACCCACGCGGACACGGGGAGAGAACATGCAAACTCCACACAGAAAGGCACCCGAGCCGAGATTCGAACCCGGGCCCTTCTTGCTGTGAGGAGGCGACAGCGCTACCCACTGGGCCACCGCGCCGCCCGGTGTGCTTTACGTCTAAGTGCGAAATTATATATTTTTTACATCCGGCGTGGTGGCGCAGTGAGTAGCGCTGTTGTCGCACAGCAAGAATTGCCCCGGTTCAATTCCCCGCTCGGGTGTCTTTCTCTTTTGAGTTTGCATGTTCTCTCCCCGTGTCCGCGTGGGTTGTCGCCGGGTGCTCCGGTTTCTTCCCACCGTCCAAAGACACGCTTCCGCCTGGGTTAATTGACCTGCTGTGTAAATCACCCCCAAAAAGGTGATCTGCGATGTTCTGGCGTCACATCCCGGCTATATCCCTGCCTTGCGTCCTGCGTCTGCCGGGATAGGCTCCGGCCCCGCAAAGACCCTGTTACAATATTAAGCGGGTACTGATAACTGACCAATTTTTTTTTTAATCATTGCTCTCCACAGTTGCTCTTTTCCGATAACCGTGTCGAGCGCTCCTCCTTCCCGACCTTTCGCCTCGCACGATGGAGGCATCCTCAGGCGCACGGCTTCGCAGAGCAAATCGCCGCGCATGGAGCCGCGACAACGTGGGGTCACAACATCGTGAGCGACTGTCACGATGGAAGTGGCGACCTTCAATTGCGGGTCACGCGGTCTGGCGGTGAATCACACAGCCACATTCTACACACGAAAAATAGATAAAGTCGCCGCACCGATGCTCGCCGCGCCGACAAGATTCCTACAGAATCCGATGCACGATGGAGCAATAATTGTAATGCTCGAGAGGGCAATCTGATAATATTTGGCAGGCGGAAATTTGCTTTTTTGTTTGTTTCGGCTCACGGTCATTCTTTTGTTTACTGGAGTCTCATTAGCACATCACGTAAACATTTCAATTTTGCATTCACAATGCGGTTTAAACATTTCGTGCATGCTGTCATTGTTCCTTGTTTATCCCCCCCAAAAAAAAATCAACCGTAATTTTTCTTGCTGATTTTCCATTATAATGTCGTTGCTGTTGGCGTGCCGTTCTCTCCGCAGCTCTGTGCAGCGCTTTGTGACCCTCGGGTGAAAAGCGCTATATCAATTCAATTAATATTATTATTTTTCGATGTTCACATATTTAACATTTTCGTATTTATATTAATCAAATTCTTATTATTACCACCGGCTTATCTTTCCGTGTTATCACTTGCTTACCCCTCCCCCCTGCGGACAACTGTTAAAAGAGACGCATATAGTTCAAGGGATCCTGCCAGCTTAAATAAAGACGGAGTGACTTCTTGGGCTGACTGGTCTGGCTGTTCTGGTCTTTTAATTATATTTCTCGAGGGATGTTTCATCGAGTCTCAAGCCTCTTATAGACGAGTGCCTCTTTGCGCGGTTTGCTCAAGTCACAGCAAACAATTTAATTAATTGGCTCGCAGACTAAATTGCCGCGCAGTGCCCCGTGATGGACTGACGTCCCATCGTGGGTATATCTCTGCCTTGCGCCCTGTGTCTGCCGGGATAGGCTCCGGCTCGCCGCGGCCCTGTACAGGACTAAGCGGTTTCTGACAATGAGATGAGAAGAGGTGAGATTCAATTCTACATTCAGCATTTTCCACTGAGTGCCATTATTCAGATAGCGTGAGCTCACGAATAACGTCTGGTGAACGGGCATTGTTTCTTATTTGAATACCAAGTGTGACTGGTGAACTTGAGAAAAACACGCTAAGGCACGACTCTTCAATCAAAGAGTCCTGTGAAGCAGATTGGCTTTCATGGATTTAACAAATATATATATATTCGTAGATTAGCTTCTGTCGTATAAAAGGGCGGTACCCGCATCAGTCATGGACTGGTAGCCGCTTAACTTCCACATCCTGCATGTTCACGGGCCAACATATAAATACAGTCTAAAGTAGAAAAGGCATTACCATTCCTGGCAATGATACAAGTGTTACAATCTTAAACCGTTAAATGGACACCTTTCGCCAAGTGTCAAGTTTATAAAATTACACACATGCTTGTGGAAAAAAAAAACATGCAAACACAATGCAATTATAATGTATTCATTGCCCTTGAAACTGATTGGTCCACCAGAGAGATGGCTCTCTTTAGAGCCCCGTCTCACCAGTGTTAGGCAGATGTTGAGAACATGCAAGAAGGTCAAAACAAATCAGATATCGATGCATTGGTAGCTTTGCTCGAGTTTGAACAACATTCCGCAACGCGTTATTTTCTCTCCCAAACTTAATATGTCAGCGCTTATTTCAGCGCCAAGGAACCGTCGAGCTGTGCAGCTCTTTTTAACAGTTGTGCAGCAAATCTGGCACAAGCAGCAAAAAAAATTACAACGATTTTTCCAAAAAGTGTGACTCAACACACACCAAATACTGCAGAGCCCGCAGACCTGCAAACGTGCACGTTTTTTAAAAAACTGACCAGCGAAGCGGAACATGCTACATTTCATCGTGGCGTAATTAGAGGGATGGTTTCGATTTTTTTAATAAATTTTTTTCCCCCAATCTAACCGTAATGTTCACGTTTTCCCAATTCGGGAAATCAGCAACATCAGCCGCACACGCGTATAATGTGATATTACGCCAGATGTTCTCACAACAACAAGAACAACAAAACTTGATTTCCACCTTGAGCGCACATGTTTCTGAGCCAACAAATCCGCATATTGGAGCACAGCAATTACAAGCAGTATTTACATGCTCATTAAAACCCGATACAGCATGCTCTGACATTTTAAACATTCCTGTAGCATTGCACTATTTGATTAGAACCAAATGTTGAAGCCTCGAGTGTGCACAGTTTGATCTAACGCGCGTTGAAATCCATAAAATTGTTCGGCAAATATGACTGGCGTCCCATCGTGGCTATATCCCTGCCTTGCGCCCTGTGTCTGCCGGCATAGGCTCCAGCTCACCGCAACCCTGTGCAGGATTAAGCGGTTGTGACAATGGGATGAGACGAGATTAAGCAAATATTGCTTGCCGATCACTTGACAAACAGAAACTTCCTATTGTGATTTATCAATGGCATTTAAATGTCCCTCGCCTCCCATTTCGTGACAGGCTCACGATGTTGCAAAGTAGTGTCAGGAATGTGATGATAACTTTTTACGTCTGTGCAGGGAAAAAGGTTCCACCATTTCTGGCCAAAACAAAAATGTTGCGAAGCCTTGAAGCCACCACATAGACACCGTTCACAGCGCGTCAAGATTGCGAAGAGTCACTCGTGGCAAAACATCCAAACAAAATGATATCATTGTGTAAGCATTGTACTTGACACTGAGAGTCGCACTTAAAAGATCGCTTTCCTTAGGGCTCAGCCTCACCAGTGCTAGCCGAGTATCGACAAAGACAAGCAGCTCAGTGCAACGCTGATACTAATTCAAACATGACACTTTTTAAAAGGTGTCTGTTTGGTGTTTAAAGATCTTAACACTTGTATATTTTTGGAAAGGGTAAAACCTTTTCCTTTTGTACTAGCGACTGGCAAAACATATTCCTGCAGTGACCTTTACTGGAAAACATTTGCGAGACCGATAATAATATTTTTGTTTCAATGACTAACTTTGTTATTGTTGGTTTTTCATTATTTATACAAATAACACAATTACAATAGTCGATTGTAAACTACATGCAAAAGGTAATTTGTATAATCAGACAAATGTTTACTTTTAAATACATATTTATTTTACTTTAATATGAATAAGAATATGCATATTTACAAATGTAGGCAAACATTTTTGGGCAAAAAAGTTTTCCGCCAAGGGCATTCGGCACCGCACATCAAGATCGGTACACGAGTTTCCCATTCCTTGGGGATCATCAGCACACCAATTCTGTTGCGCTCCAGCTGTAATGGAGCTGACCGTGCGGCTAATTGGTATAAATCATCACGTGCTGCGTGACTGTGCTGGTGACGTGGCCTCCGTAACTGCTTGTGCGTGTGCGGAGAGCGGTGGTGCAGCGGTCAGCGCACTCCGCTGCAAACCTCGCGACCTGAGTTCCCACTCACGCCCAACACCAGTGGTGATTTTACGAAGAGGTTCTGGGCCTCTTTTAGGTCGACTCAGCCTCAAATGAGTACCTATTATTGTGTGTAAAGATCGCAACCAGGGAGACAAAGGCGGCCGGGCGTGGTTTGGGCCACCGACCCTCCTTGTGTGCTGTGTCGGCCTTCATAGGTGCTCGCTAACAGCACTTGCCCCAAAATCCCGTCAGTTTGTTTTCAAGCTGGAAGGAGCCGTTGACATGTGTATCTCTTATTAACAGTTGTCCAGCCGGGAGGCGTAGGCAAGTAATGCAGCAAAACAGGTTAAAAAAGCCATAAATACTACAATATTAAACAGGTGAACATATAAGCCATGTTTATGTAAAATTGCAATGGACGGTATTCAGATCAATGAATCTGTCATACAATCATTTTCATTGCAATATTATCTGTGGTGCTGACATCAATTATAGCGTCTTTCAAAGCAGCGCCTGTAAAGGTGATGCAGTGGTTCCTTGTCTTTGTATGTTTGTGCGCAGGGAGACGCGTTTCCGTTCCAAGCACCGCTGCGCGTTGTTCGCCATGAACAAAGAAAAAACTCACTTCGCTCGAATGTTTTACAAACATCCCGGCCGAGGATTGTTGCGAGCAAGTGGCGCGACTCCAGATGGAGTCGCCGATACAGATTCCGCGCAGAATGTTGCCGCACGGGCGGCACGGTGGCGCTGTCGCCTCCTCCTCACAGCAAGAAGGCCCCGGGTTCGCACCTCGGCTCGGGTGCCTTTCTGTGTGGGATTTTGCGAGTTCTCTCTCCGTGTCCGCGTGCGTTTTCGCCGGGCGCTCCGGTTTCCTCCCACAGTCCAAAAAAACATGCTGCTGCATTGTTTAATTGGCTTGCAGACTAAATTGCCCCGCAGTGCCCGGCGATGGACTGACGTCCCATCGTCGGTATATCCTTGCCTTGCACCCTGTGTCTGCCGGAATAGGCTCCGGCTCACCGCGACCCTGTACAGGACTTGGCGGTGTCTGACAATGAGATGAGATGAATACAATCATCGTTTCAAATCACTGCAATCCTCGCACGAGGGCAGCTGAGCTTACGCAGGATGCCCGTGGGGGGCGTGCCGACGTCACGATGACGCGGACTGACGTGGAGTCACGTGCCTGTGACGCCCGATAGACGGGGGGGGACGGGCGGTCGCCGCTCACAGTCGTAAGCCGCTGTCGGTCGGGGCCGTATTCGTCCGCGGCGATATCCGTCAACGTGACGGAACGCAATTAAGGTGACCTTTCAGAGTCTGCGGGTCAGCACCCATTGGAGAGAGAGGGCGAGAGGCTCGGTGTGAGTGGGAGGGCGAGCGTGGGCGAGGGAGCGAGCTGGAGAGCTCGTCAACTTGTCGAATTATTTCGGCGACGTTCGCAGCAATAGGACAGCGTTAGTCCTTGGGATACCTCCAATGCGGGAGGCGAAACGTCGCGAATGAGAGAGGAGAAACGCTCGGCACGGCTATCCCGAAAGAGCAGTCTCTGGACGGCAGTGACCACGCACTGAGCAGTGAAAACCTACCGCTGTAAATGTCCTCTCCAGCCTTTGAAGAGTGACTGGTAGAAGTTTGGGTGTCGCTTGTACTTTTGTGCGGTCTAATTTACTCTTCGTTTGCTTCAAAAATCACAGGAAGTGTTTTATGGGACGCTCCCTTCACGGATGTCTCTCCGAGGAAGCACACTTCACAGACGTTGTGAATATAATCACGAAGGAGAGTGCTCCATTGGGGCGGCCAACCCGGCAATGAGGCTGGCTCCGGGCACATTGCAAGTGATGGATTCATCCGGCAATGGCATTCGAATGCTGCGACTGACAGCGGGCAGTGAATAAAGAAACTTCCGTTCTTTATCTGTACGGTGGTGTCGCAGTCCCGTGCGCACTCCACTGAATGTATCTGCCTCGTACTGAGCGGTGAGCCGCAGCTCACCGTGCCAGCTTACTTTTACCTTCGAGTAAAGCACATTACGCGCCGGTAATTTCACTGGGAAGAGAGTTTCCATGGTTCAGCGAGTTGTCTCGAGCAACCGCCGGCTCAGATTCGTTCTCCCGGCGCGGCAGATTAAAGAGCTGAGGGACGGTTGGGTTAAATCCTCCTCACTACCTCTGTCCTCCCGACTCTGCGAACGGGATCATGACACAGCCAATCGGCCGGTCACTTGCGGTGGGGCGAAGTGTGGGTACTTCCCTCTTGTCTCTCTCTCTCAACACGGTCTGGTGGGTGGAAGAGGAGTCGATCAAATGTCCTGCAGAGGTCTCACTGGTGCCAGCGGTGGCGTGAGCAAGACTCCCCATCCCTTAAACGTCCAACGGAGGACACGCGGCCATCGGGAACGGGAGCGAGAACGACCAGCCTGCAACCTCTGAACTCAGAGGCAAGAGCGTCATCTCTTAAATCTCGTCCAACTGCCAAGACGCCTGTCATCGGCGATTGTGCCAACAAAGCCCTGATCCCTTTGCGAGCGTCAGTCCGTTCGACCGTAACCGCAGGAGAGTGGGTTCGCAAGCAGCGTCAAGGCGTTTGATTCCGAAATCTCTTCATTACGCGGGTTGCTGACCTCAGCATAACGAGTGAAGTTTTGAGCTCACGGCTCAAGCAGCGCTCGTCAGAACGCATTTATTCCTCATCAGCACTTTGGGGGGGAGGAGGGGGAGGAGGGGGGAAGGAGGGTGCTTTAAAATTTCGCTCACGAGCCACCGAGAATGTCTCAGCGGACACGGTGGGTAGCTTGTTCGAGCATTGCAAGCCAGCCGATGTTATTAACGCATCGATCCTCCCTTGCGAGACTCAGCGTAATCGGCGGCCCTACGCGCGCTACACGAGGCACGCGTTACCGACATCATCGGAACGAAGTGATTGGGTTTCAGTGGGACGCCTTGCCACATGGGATCGCGGCTCTTGGTCAAGACTAACGAGGGAGCGGCAGCCAAGGCATGGAATTTTCCAACGGCGGAACCTCCGCAGGGGTGGATGGAGCGATGAGACGAGTTCATGTGCTGGCTCTGAGGTGGACGATTACAGGGCAAGGTCGTGAGATGCGGTGGCAGTTTGAGGAAAACTCCATCCAACAGTGGATTGACCAATTGCGCCCTGTCTCTGCCGGCATGGGTTCCGGCTCACCGCGACCCCAGGACTAAGCGGTTTCTGACAATGAGATGAGATAATTTGGCTACTGAATACAGTAATCAGTCACTACATTTAGACATAAAGCTTCATGCTTTACATCGATATTCCACGGAATGTGACGTTCTTAAAATAACAATGTGCATTTATGAACTCTTTATGTCGTACAAGTACGTACCACCACGTCGACGATAATATTTCATTTCAATCCCAGCAATGAATCCAGGCCTTAAGGATTTAGAGGCAGCCTTCCATGAACCTGTGCGAATTTATATCGAGGAGATTTTCTGCCCGCTCTGTGGATGCGTGGGAGAGTGATATGGAGCACGCACCAGTGTAATGTCTCATCTCATCTCATTGTCAGATATCGCTTAGTCCTGTACGGGGTCGCGGTGAGCCGGAGCCTATCCCGGCAGACACATGGCGCAAGGCAGGGGATATGCCCACGATGGGACGCCAGTCCATCACCGGGCACTGCGGGCAATTTAGTCTGCAAGCCAATTAACCTATGCAGCAGCGCGTTTTTTGGACTGTGGGAGGAAACCGGAGTGCCCGGCGAAAACCCACGCGGACACGGTGAGAGAACTCGCAAACTCCACACAGAAAGGCACCCGAGTCGATATTCGAACCCGGGACCTTCTCGCTGTGAGGCGACAGCGCTACCCACTGGGCCACCGCGCCGCCCAATGCAATATCGCCTCCCTTTTATTAAATCCGATAGGAAACCACAGCTGCGGCCTCGGTGGAATGCGCTCCCTTGCTCCCCCGCTCCGAAAAGTTCCGATTATTTTTTGTTGTTGCTTAAACGCGAGTAGCTTTCACCAATGAAACGCGAGTAACTTCCGCTAATGAAATTCGCCGATCTTCATGGGTTTAAGGGCACAGCACGATCGCACGAGGCGCTGAGAGATCGATGGCTTTAAGCGAATTAATAACGCGGCCGGATTGGAAGCGATCACGGTAAACGGCACGGAGGTGTCGCGGTGAGCGGAGCCACAGCCAGGGGATTCGCCTCGGGCGGCTATCCCGAAAGAGCGCGGTAACATCCGCGTCTCGGAGGCAACAAAAAGTTCTCAAGCGGGTTCGATTCCCCCCCCCGCCTCGGGTGCCTTTCTTTAAAGTGTTCGTGTTATCTTCCTCTGTTCTGTGTGGATTTCCTCCGGTTTCCGCCCTGAAAGAGCAAAAAAACCCAGTTATTAAATAATTGGCCGATAACATCATGGTGTACAGGACGCAGTGTTTATCAATGTTGGCGCAGGCTGCCTGCTTAGCTGCCTTCTCTCCACCCCCCCCCCCTCCCGTCTCTGCGGATTCCTCCCTTCGCCTCCGTATGCGAGTCTCGCGCATTGACCAGGCGTGGCATTTTGCGCGGTGAGTTATTGCACATTGTACTATTATTGTTGTTATTAACTGTGGTTGGCTCCTATTTATGAATTTGTAATTTTCTGGATTTCACGCCAAGAGCAACAGCGGCTCAGTTGTCTGCCGCTCGTGCCAGATCTCCGCACGGTGCAGCTGGCACCGCCTCTTGTATCAATGACCTCGGATATTTTTAAAACCTCGCGGGATGTACAACCACATCTCAGCGAGCGAGACATCGGGCAGTGGCGAGGCTCCGTTATGTGTGTCGTGACGAATGTCATTGACGGAATGCATCTTCAGTTCACGTGGCTCGCCACGTGCGACAGCAACAGGAACATGAACACGACAATGAAAGATCTCCGTCTAAAAACAACGAGGGATGGGTACTTTTTGCCAGTGTACTTATGAAATGAGTAGAACAGGTTTTCACCGTTGCTGGCAATTATACACGCGTTAAGATCTTAAAACACCATAATTGACACATTTCACAATGTGTCCAGTTTGCAAAAGCCACACATACTTGTGGCAAAATGTGCAAGCATCAAAGATTCTTGTTTGCAGCACAGAGCGATAACCACTGCATCGAACACAAATACATTTACC
>JAZEWT010000014.1:20267843-20283301 GCA_036362905.1 Mordacia mordax | reverse complement strand
AAGCGGTTTCAGATAATGAGATGAGATGAGAGGCTGATGTCACGTAATCGATGCGGACATCTCGTGTCGGCCTTCATTCAACGCACATTGAGTTAACCTTGTGAGCACCGGTGGGAGGGTGCAAGGTACACGTTGATTAATTGGAAGAGGCATCTGTGCTGGTCATTACTGCACGCGTTGGAACTCGCGAACACCTCGCCAGAAGGCAACTGCTCAAAATAGCCACGTAGTTTTAACAATTCCTTCCGGCACAAATAAACACTGACTGATTAATGATAGATTTATCTCTTGAGTTATATTTCAGTGAGTCGTGCGCCCGTTAATAAAGAGCCCGCGTTGTACCTTGCTGTCTAATATAAATGTTGGAATACTGCACATTCTACAGTAATGCGGTGGAAGAGATTTTTTTTTGTAAATTATACAAACATTGGACCGTGCACCGGGTGGCACGGTGGCCCAGTGGGTAGCGCTGTGTGGAGTTTGCATGTTCTCTCCCCGTGTCCGCGTGGGTTTTCGCCGGGCACTCCGGTTTCCTCCCAAAGTCCAAAACAAAAACCATGCTGCTGCATAGGTTAATTGGCTTGCAGACCAAATTGCCCGCAGCGCCCGGTGATGGACTAGCGTCCTATCATGGGTATATCCCTGCCTTGCGCCCTGTCTCTGCCGGAATGGGCTCCGGCTCACCGCAACGCTGTGCAGGACTGAGCGATTTCTGACAATGAGATGAGACGCACCGCGCACCCCATCAAACGCTGTCAAACAACTTGCGTGAGTACGGCCGTTAGCCGTCACCATTTCGCTCATGTACAGATGAACGCAGCACTCTTTGGCGTTTCCAAAAACGTGCGATGCAATGCCGATGATGCCTCGAGCGTCGCGCAGGGGGGGTGGGGGGGGGAGGGGGGTCGCAGGAGAATCGCTCGACGCGGCTCTCCCGATTGAGCCGCTGCGGAGAGCAATTGCAGGACGGAGTGTAAATGTAACCGCATTGCACGCAAAATCACCTGTGCGGTGACCACAACAAGGTTTGCATTTGCACAAAGCGCCGCCCACGCGAGGCGCGTCGCGTGGAGGTTGATCGACGCGGTGTTGCGGGCAACAACGGCAAACGGAATTGCAGCGAAGACCCTTGTAGCGGCTCATGTTGTGCTCGAAGAATTCAATTTGGAGACGTAGCCCGTGGGGCGATAGTCAGGTGCACGTGAACGCCTTGTGGGTCTCTCGCTCTCTCTCGCTCTCTCTCTCTCGCTCTCCGCGTGAGTAAACGCTCCTCCTGCTCTGGCGGTGCGGAGGCTGCGGCGTTGACGGAGAGTTGACGGAGTGTTTTGTTGTGAGCTTCCACAACCCATGGCTGCTCTTTGGGGATAGCAGCGTCGAGCCTCCCTCCTCTGTCTGCCCGCTCGCGACGGTTTCGCCTCCCGCCGCGTCATTCGGCTTTCTGAGCGATCGCGACGGCATGAGCGCGGTGTGTACGAAATAGAAAAACAAACAAAGATGACTTATCCACGCGTGAAGACCGCCGCCATGGGTGACTCGATGTCTCAAAGCACGGAGACGTTAATTATAACCTCTCTCCTCTCTCGTCCTCGTGACGAACGCGTTTTTAATGAGAACGCTCAAATGTGTTTGACATCAAATCGCGTGCCACACGCGTGTGTGCCGTCAACGTCAGCACAGCAAAGGCTGCTGGGTTAAGTGCTGTTTGCGAGCGCCTGCGAAGGTCGGCACGGCACTCGAAGGGTTGGGTGGGTAGCGATCTGAGGCTGAGTCGAACTTAGGCGAGAGGCTCAGGAGAGGTTTGGAAAATCATCAGCTGTCCGTGAGCGCGTCTCGAACACGGCTCGCGCGGGTTCGCAGATCGAGGTTCGCGCGTCGCTACACCCACGCTCCGCACGCCTAATCATACAGCCAGGTGGGTAAAGGCACGGGTGTCTTGAAACAAACGTGCCGTGGAAATGACTCGGCTGAACGGAGCGCCCCGGCACGCGGTTTGAAATTCGTTACGCGCCCGCTTATCAATTCGTGTTCATTTGAGGCTGAGTCGACCTACGGGAGGCCCAGGATCGGCTCAGAAAATCGTCAGGGGCGCTGTCCGTAAGTGGGAACGGTAGCGCTGCAGGGGGCCCCACCGCAACGTGAGTCCACCCACCTTCCAATGCCTGCCAGGAATCTTGCGGCGCTTGATTAGGCAGGTGGGCACAAGTGTGTGTTCAGTGTCGGCTGCCTGTTGGGCAGAAATAATAATGTTTGGGCTCGAGATGCTGGCATATTTGTTCCGAAATATAATTGAGCTGTTTACTTTTTGAAATAATAATAATATCGTTTTTTTTCTTTCAAATCAGTTGGACTGATTTTTGTGCCAACCTACACAGTGGTCCAGATGTCTTGTGACACCTATTGAAGTCTCTTGAACTTAATATGATTGTACAACAGTGGGTGTGTGACGTAATATAATAGAAAGATGACCAAATATAGACGTCATCTAATGTCATTACTGTGAATATTGTCAATGTCCTTGCTAAGAGTCCAGTAAGTCTACATGAGAACCACAACTTGACTTGAACAGGGTAACAAGACATCTACAGATTGTTGTACAAGTTCGAACAACAGCAACGAGTGATTATTCCTTTGCAAAGCGGTTCGATCGGCATAGACGTGTGAAGCGCGCCCACTATTTCTTAGGGCGCAGCTATCGCGACACACGAGCTTTCAAGAACAATTGTCGCATATCGCCTGCATCACTACTACACTGGGACCGATTGCACTTTAAACTCACGCCTTGCTCAGCGGGCGGCGCGGTGGCCCAGTGGGTAGCGCTGTCGCCTCACAGCAAGAAGTTCCCGGGTTCGAATCTCGGATCGGGTGCCTTTCTGTGTGGCGTTTGCATGTTCTCTCTCCGTGTCCGCGTGCGTTTTCGTCGGGCACTCCGGTTTCCTCCCACGGTCCAAAAAAAACATGCTACTGCATAGGTTAATTAGCTTGCAGACAAAATTGCCCTCTGTGCCCGGTGATGGACTGGCGTCTCATCGTGGGTGTATCCCTGCCTTGCGCCCTGTGTCTGCCGGGACAGGCTCCGGCTCACGGCGACCCTGTACAGGACTAAGCGGTTTCTGACAATGAGATGAGATCTTGCTCAACAATGATTTGCTGGAGGTTGCGGCACAGTCGAATATAAAACAAATCACGTTCTCACCCAGTGCTTTGCTACATCAAGCGGCGCCCATCTCTCTCATAACGAGACCCCTTTACTTTCATAGACAATCGTTACGTCGACAGTGATTATGCCACGTGCGTACATTGTACCGGAAACTCAGTCTTAATTGAAAACTTCTTTCAATTAACAACATCAAGCTGATTAGAGCTGGCTTACACAGCAGCACTGTTGATTTCATGGAACACTACATCTAATTCTAAGCAGTTGTTTTTTTTCAGTTCCATATATTTTGGAGGATGTGTACCCTCGTCCTTTGCTCTGAGCAGCCGGTGCGTGCGCAGGAGTATGGGGACAGAGTTTAAGTCCATCGGAGGCATGGAGTGAGTTGTGGACAGAGGCCGCACTTGTTGATTCTGGGGCCCTGGACAAAATTCACTGACAAGGGCCCTCCCCACCACCATGAAAAGCACGAAATCCTCCCAATGAATGCTTAGATAATGGACTTAAATTTTTATCTTAGATTTAATTAATGTACGTTAAGAGCACTGCGTGGTAAACATTCATTCTTGACAAAGGGTTGGAGGGGCAGTGGGCACCGTGGTGCGATAAGTAGCTGCAAGAAAGCCTGGGTTCGATCCCCCACCCGGGTGTCTCATTACGTGGAATTTGCGTGTTCTCTCCCCAATGTCAGCGTGGGATTTCGCTGGGATCTCCGCTGTCTTCCCACAGTTCGAAAATACGCTGCTACTGCCCAGGTAATTTGTGGATTTTCTCCGTCTTCTTCGCTTAATGAACTGGCCGATAACATAACAGTAAATAATAATAGCATTTCATACGCAGGGGGCGGCACGGTGGCCCAGTGGGAAGCGCTGTCGCCTCACAGCAAGAAGGTCCCGGGTTCGAATCTCGGCTCGGGTGCCTTTCTGTGTGGAGTTTGCGAGTTCTCTCCCCGTGTTTGCGTGGCTTTTTGCCGGGCACTCCGGTTTCCTCCCACAGTCCAAAAAACCATGCTGCTGCATAAGTTAATCGGCTTGCAGACTAAATTGCCCTCAGTGCCCGGTGATGGACTGGCGTCCCATCGTGGGTATATTCCTGCCTTGCGCCCCGTGTCTGCCGGGATAGGCTCCGGCCCACCGCGACCCTGTACGGGATTAAGCGGTTTCTGACAATGAGATGAGATTAAATACGCAGTGTCTGGCAAATGTTGGCGCCGGCTGACTCTGTGGGTGCCTCCCCCCCCATATCTCTGTTGTGTCTTCGTACCTCCACATCCGTTTCGCATCCTGGCGTGGAATTTGCGCGGTGCGTGATAACATTTTTTTTAATGACTTCTCTAATTAAGATTTAAATGATATTCAGTGATTCGCTGGGCTGGCTGGCTCGCACGACGAAATTAATGGCATTTTGTCGCGAGGCCACCAGACTCGAGCGCTGTCTATAGTTGCTAAATTTTGCCAACGTGCCATAGATAATATATTGCAAGCTACTTTAAACAGTGCGCTTTGATTTAACGCTATAATGCACTGGCTCTCGTTCATTGTCTGATGTGCTTGGGTGTGAACGCATTAAATAAATGAAACTAATAAGAGAAAGCTGGGCAAGGTATATATAGCGGCCTCAACTGACATGTTTCTCTGATTACTTGGAACACAAAATCTAGCAGCTTGGGTAACAGATTTTAATTTGCCTGATTGATTAATCCGGTCACTGGCAAGTGCACACTTTGCATTCATTTGCACACTGGAGCACAGCCGATTGATATTTAATTACAAAACAGGACAATGTGGCGTGTAAATAGACACGTCGGCACAGATGCTCGGCGCGTGTCTCACATTGTGTACACGCGCGGTGGACACGAGCCTCGCATTGTCACACAAAGGGGAGCAAGCACAAAATGCACTGGCCTTCCAGCCGTGCAAGTAACGAAGGACACGGCCAGACACGATGCGGTGGGTGGACAGCACCCTACCCGGCCGCATTTGTCTCCCCAGCGCCGATGCTTAAACACCACACCGGGTCACCGTTGCCGCGATGGAACAACGACGGACGTGAGCTGGGTATTATTTGCCTGTTGATGCTCATGACACTCAAACCACATCGAGGATCAGTGGGTTCAGGCGCACGCGAAGCCATTAAACACCAAATGCTCAGTATTTACTGCGTACACGTGACATTGCTGTGTGGCAAAGAGACAAAGATGCCCCATATAGCCTTCTCACACGGTACGGTCAAGTGCCCTAAGCGAGAACCCATGAAGGTCAACACGGAACAGGAGGAGGTGGGTGGCCAGCACCACGCCCGAGCGCCTTTGTCTCCCTGGTGGCAATGTTTACACACCGCACTGGCTACGCAGTTCGGGCCGAGTAGACCTAGGGGAAGTGTAGGGCCAGTTCAGGAAGTCGTGTTGGCCGTGAGTAGGAATCGAACTTGGCAGCCCTGCGCGCTGCTAACCGCTGAGCCACCGCTCTGCGCAACATTCGCCTACGTTCTGTGAACATAAATCAGCAGTAGGGGGCGCCAGAGGCCCATTAATTAAAGAAAAATCCTCCGCACGCTCACGTTTCAGTCGTCTGTGCACGCTGCGAACGTTCATAATGTAACTTTTAGCCAATTTTAAATGGAGTTTCAAACGGTCTTAATTGACTACGATACGATCTCTTTAACTGTAATGGATCATTAGGACAGTGCAAGCGAACTGCTTCATTATTTTACTCTGTTGCGTTTAAGCAAAAACTAGAAATGTCACAACCAATCAGAACGTTAGGTCGGGTGTTCGAGCGAAATTGGGTGGCGCGGTAGCGCAGGAAGAAGTATCCCAGTTAGATTCCCGGCTCGGGTTCCTCCTTTCTGTGTGGAGATTGCGTTGTTCTTTCCCCATATCTGAGCGGCTTTTCGTCGGGTACTCCGGTTTCCTCCCACCGTCCAACGACACGCTGCTGCCCAGGTTAATTGTCCTGCTGAGTAAATTGCCACAAAAAAAGTGCCCTCTGATGTACTGGCGTCATATCCTGGGCATAGCCCCGCCTTGCGCCGGCTGTCAGCGGGAAAAGGCTCTGACGGACACGGCGAGAGAACACGCAAACTCCACACAGAAAGGCACCCGAGCCGGGAATCGAACTCAGGTCATTATTGCTGTTGGGCGCCACCCTGCGGGTCACTCGCGTCCCAATATCCACTTCTTGTTCGTGACTGGGCGTGGGATTTACGCTGCGCGTTATAAATTGTCTCGTCTCATTGTCAGAACCGCTTTATTCCGTACAGCGTCGCGGTGAGCCGGAGCCTATCCCGGCAGGCACAGGGCGCAAGGCAGGGATATGCCCACGATAGGACGCCAGTTCATCAGCGGGCACTGCGGGCAATTTAGTCTGCAAGCCAACTGACCTATGCGGCAGCATGTGATTGGAGCATGGGAGGAAACCGCAGTGCCCGGCGAAAACCCACGCGGACACGGGGGAGAGAACATGCAAACTCCACACAGAAAGGCACGCGAGCCGAGATTCGAACCCGGGACATTCTTGCTGTGAGGCGACAGCGCTACCCCACTGGGCCACCGTGCCGCCCATAAATTTTATCATTCTTATATATACTTGTTATTATTATTTGGCGACACCCTTTACAACAGGTATTCTCAACCTTTTCATTCCAAGGCCCACTTGGGTCTGGGTCTCCACGGACCACTAGGTGGCGCTCGCGTGCCACTGATGGGTCGCGACCCAGCGGTTGAGAATAGCAGCTTTAGAGGCTGTACGTGGAGCGATTTTTTTTTATATATACTGTACACGCAAGCCACAGGGTAGATATGATGCAAGCGTTTATGTTCGCTCTAAAATGCATGGGAGCTTTCATAATTACTCCACTTAATGACCCAACAGAAAGCAATTATTTAGGCTGCGTTTTGAGAAAAAAAACAGTCGCTCAAGCATGCATACCTAGGATCGCGACTGTATTTACCGGAAAAAAAATCTGGAATACCCCGGCGATGGACTGGCGTCCCGTCGTCGGGTGTATTCCTGCCTTACGCCCTGTGTTTCCGGGATAGGCTCCGGCTCACCGTGACCCTATATTGGATTAAGCGGTTTCAGATAATGAGATGAGAGAAATCTGGAATACGGGAGCGATTGCATTTCGCAATGAAATCCGTTAGGTCTGTTGTTTCGCTCTCAGTCTCAGCGAAGGGCTTCACTGTGCTTAAGTCTGCTCGCTCTGTTGCGCAATCGGCCACCTGGTCAGCGGCTTAGCGGTAGAGCGAGTGGCTCAAAGTTACGAGGGTTCGAGTTCACGCTCTGGCTGAGGTGTTCGCTTAGGCCTGTCCAGCTGTCCGGTCAGACAGAGCGCAAAGCAGGTCTATGCCCCGGGAAGGGACGCAAGCCATAGGGGGAAGTGTGGTTAGCGTGCCAGTTAACCTGGGAAGCACGGTGGAAGGAATCTTTGAGCTCTCTTGCTCTTTTTAACAGTTGTCGAGTGGGGAGAGTGAAGCATGTTACAAACATTTAAAGTCTCATCTCATCTCATTGTCTGAAAGCGCTTAGTCCTATACAGGGTCACGGTGAAGCCGGAGCCTATCCCGGCAGACACAGGGCGCAAGGCAAGGATATACTGACGATGGGACGCCAGTCCATCGCCGGGCACTGCGAGCCAATTAACCTATGTAGCAACATGCTTTTTGGACTGTGGGAGGAAACCGGAGTGCCCAGCGAAAACCCACGCGGACACGGGGAGAGCATGCAAACTCCACACAGAAAGGCACCCGAGCCGAGAGATTCGAACCCGGGACCTTCTTGCTGTGAGGAGGCGACAGTGCTACCCACTGGGCCACCGCGCCGCCCCGCAATGTATTTTAATTGTTACAATTTGGCCTAACGGCTTGTTGCATTGGTTTAGTTCGGACGCATGCAGAGCTTGCAAGCTCGCTGGGTACTTTCCGCTATAACAATAAAAAAAAACACATCTATCCGTCTGCATAAGTTCGCACCGTCCCTTAAAATGTCAAAAAGCAAAGCGCGTTCGCCCACGGTACGCGGAAAATATACATATACACTCCAACGTTATTGTTAACGGTGTTCAGGAAATTGACAAAATATCCCAAGCAGAACCTCCTTTAAAGGTCCCGAGGCTCAGCAAGGCTTTCGCGGACAAAAGCAATATCGCCGCGTGAATAACGACATTTTTTATTGCGATTTAAGGAATCCTGATGAAAACCCATCACGAGAAAATGCTGTTTTTTTAAAAACAAGTACTATTACTGAGAAGCATTTACACGCGGCGCTGCTATCATCATATCCACCGTACTCTTGATGAGATGATAAATATTACAGTGATAGCGAACAATTCACACCGTAGAGCAGATTCACACCTACAGTGTTGGTGTGAAATGTATTAGGAAAACCGTGTAATCGTTTAACATTATAAAAAAAAAGTAGTGGAGTGGTGGCAGAGCGGTTATTAAAACTCGCCTGTGACTTAGACGATGGCTAACACTCCAGCATCGCACTCCCGCCCCAAAAGCGGTAACCCCACCGCTCAAAACACCCAGCCTTGGTTGCAACATCCCTGATAATTATCGACCCATCTAATATGCACCGTTCCTTTCTGAGGTCCTTGAGTGTGCAGCAGCCGTGCAACTCCGGGAGCGCGCCCTCAAAAATGACCTCCTCGATCTCTTCCAATCTGGGTTCACATCCGGCCATGGCACTGACACTGCTCTGGTCAAAAGAGTTAATGACCTCCTTGACGCTGCTGATGAAGGCTTGTCAAGTATTCTTGTCCTCCTGCACCTGAGTGCATCTTCAACCGAAGCTACTATTGCTATGGCAATGAAATCCAAATATATACCCACGAAAAAACGTCCTTTTTCAAAATAAGTTTTACTTGTTGGAACCCCACACCAATTGCACAAGGCTGAACCTGTCCATTTGATGCTTGACCGCAAGACCATCGAAGTTGCCAAGGCAGTCCGGAGTCTAGGAGTGATTTTTAATTCCTCACTCGCCTTCGAGATAAACATCAAAAGGTCACGAAGGTAGCCCATTTCCATTTCAGAAATATAGCCAGACTGCGCAATAATCTTTCACTCTCCGACGCCCAGAAGCTAATCCACATCTTCATCTCTTCACGAATCGATTACTGCATCCCTGCCTACCTTATCAATCGTCTCCAACGTGTGCACAATGTGGCTGCTAGAGTCTCCACCCGCACTCTCATTCATGATCACATATCCCCAGTGCTGGCGTCTCTCCACTGGCTACCAGAGTAAAAACAGGATTTTATTCAAGACCCACCCGCTTTTTCACCTACAAGACTCTCTGGCGCTGCTCCGACACACGTCCGTGACCTACTTGATATCCAACAATATGGATTTGCTGCATGTGCCCAGATCGCGCCTCCATTCAATGGAAAATCGGTCAGCTGAGTCCATGGGCATCTTCAAATCCCGTCTCAAGACTCACTTGTTCCGTAAGGCATTGAAATCCTCTGGCAGGAACTGTTGATGCCGTTCAATGCTTTGTGCTTCTATGAAGGCGCGCTAGTGACCTGTACCTGCTCAGGAACACATCTTCCTGCCTTAATTTTTTTATATAAATAACACTTTATTTTTTCATTTGATGTAATTCAATGCTATATAGTTACCAATCTACTGATTCGATCTATTCGGATGTTGTTGTTGTTGTTGACACGCCTCTCTCTCCATACCTCTGCGCAGCGCTTTGTGACCCTCGGGTGAAAGGCCCTTTGGAAAGGCAAAATACTATAATTATTAACGACTGAGTCGTGCTCTTTTCGAATCAATACCTTCGATGTTGATGCGGCACGGTGGCCCAGTGGGTAGCGCTGTCGCCTCACAGCAAGAAGTGCCCGGGTTCGAATCTCGGCTCGGGTGCCTTTCTGTGTGGAGTTTGCATGTTCTCTCCCCGTGTCCGCGTGGGTTTTCGCCAGGCACTCCGGTTTCCTCCCACAGTCCAAAAACATTCTGCTACATAGGTTAATTGACTTGCAGACTACATTGCCCGAGTGCCCGATGATGGACTGGCGTCCCATCGTCTGTATATCCCTGCGTTGCGCCTTGTGTCTTCCGGGATAGGCTCCGGCTCACCGCGACCCTGTAGAGGACTAAGCGGTTTCTGACAATGAGATGAGACCTTTGATATTAAATAATAGTGTGCACGTTATGAATTGTATTCATCATCATTATTATTAGGAATCCTTTCGTCCGTCACGGTGCATTCTTAAGCACACCAACACATTTTAACTGCGCGTGCACGAGCCAATGATCTCGAAACAGTGCAGGTGATAATTCAAATGACACATCTAGGCTATTGCGTTCCACGATTTAAAAAAAAACACCCCACACCAGAACAATCCGCAGATCACATACGGAACGTTGAAAACGAGACACAAATGAGATCTGTTCCGATCCGCAAATTGAAATCCAGAATTGTGACGATTTTATCGAAAGGTGGCGGTGATGGTTGGGGGAGTCGTTAGTTTCCTAAACATTAAGCGTTCCCTTAGCCTGCGCTTTAATTGGTGGGTATTATGGGGCATTCCATCTGGCATTGCCATATGGACGTATTGGAGGCGTGAGAGAAATGTGCTTTGTTTACAATGTGGCATCATCGTTACAAAAACAGAATTGCTATAATAAACAAATACCTGCTGTTTTGAGACTACAGGGTCAAGCCGATTCATTATCATCACCGCTGTCGGCTGTGTTGAATCCACTGCTAGATGAAGGCCTCCCACAAGCCGACACTACCCCTCGCGATGCTCCTGCGTGACAATGCTATACAAGTTATGTTCATACGACGTCTAAACGGGGCGGCGCGGTGGCCCAGTGGTTAGCGCTGTCGCCTCACAGCAAGAAGGGCCCGGGTTGGAATCTCGGCTCGGGTGCCTTTCTGTGTGGGAGTTTGCATGTTCTCCCCGTGTCCGCGTGGGTTTTCGCCGGGCACTCCGGTTTCCTCCCACAGTCCAAAAAACATGCTGCTGCATAATTTAATTGGCTTGCAGACTAAATTTCCCGCAGTGCCCGGTGATGGACTGGCATCGCATCGTGGGTATTTCCCTGCCGTGCGCCCTGTGTCTGCCGGGATAGGCTCCGGATCACCGCGACGCTGTACAGGACGAAGTGGTTTCTGACAATCAGCTGAGATGAGACAACGTCTAAATACAAAACTTGCCCATCCCAGCAGAAATGGCATTCGTCCAAAATCTCACTCATGTTTCTCCTCTTGCCGAGCGTCTGTTAATCCCCCGTTATACCCGAGCTCCCTCCGGGTTCTCCAGTCTCCTCCGAAAGCTATAACCACTTACAAAGTAACTGGAATTGGCTGATAATCCCAAATTAGAAACCCACTCCCACCACTGCCCCCACCCACCCATGGGGCGAGCATGCGATAGTTATTGTCATTATTATCTCATTCACCTCCTTCAATCAACCTGCAAATGTCTGGCGTGGTGAAGTATGGCCAAAATCCCCCACGGCAAGCGAAGCAGTGGCAAATGTGCGAAGGGTTAATACGGACACGGGGGTTACAAAACAATGCCTCTTGACATGAGTGGGAATCAGTCAGTTATAAGATATAACGCGCCGTGCATATCCGTTCAATGCCGAATGTTTTGGTTGGGAGAGAGAGAGAGGCTCATCCAGAGGCGCAATGAGGGTAGAGAAAGGGGTGGTGGGGGGAAGTTGGCCAGAGTCAGTCGGCGCCAACATTTGCCAGCCACTACGTTCTGTCTATTGCCATCTTATTGGACAATTAATGAATTCGTATTTTCGTGTGTGTGTGTGTTGCGGGAGGAAATCGGGGAGAATCTGGAGGAAACCCGCGCAGAACAGAGGGGGAACATACAGACTCCAAACAAAAAGGCACCACCCAAGGCAGGAATCGAACAGCCTCGCACAAGACTTTCTGTGAGCACAGATATTACCACTGCAGAGATGCCTAAATGTATCAACAGTATTGAAGAGAATGGGCGATGTCATTGACGTGGTAAAAATGAAAGCCGTGGTAATTCAGTTTCAGCCACGATTTCTAAATGCTGCAAATCATTAATGAGTTTGCTTTGCACTAATTACTTAAATTTGTAGACAAATAGCTGAGAAATGATGCATTGTTATGGCAAGAGTCTGTTTCCAATTTGGTGACACTTCTTTAAAAGACTCCCAAGTGGCTTATCTCGAGGCAACTAAATAACGAATGTTGCTTTCCAAGCAGGAAACGGTTCCGGTTTTATAGCTGCGAGCATTGCAATAGCATCGTCGATAAAACTGGGAGGAACGCCTCCCCTTTTGACTCGCGAAAGCAGATGAATAAACGTAAAATGAGAACGAGACTGACTCCGTGAGCTTCACGTCCTCCACAGACGGTCCCTCGGCCACCGGAGTGGACGAGCAAGATATCAGCGCTTTATTGCTTGGGACATCATTCTGTTTAGGGATATTGGTGAAAGAAATTTTAAAAAAATTGGGGGAAATATGGTGACTCCAATCCCATGGAGCCTCGAGACATTTTCAGGCAGTTGTAGTTCTGCCGTGGAATTGGCAGTCGTGAAGTCACCGGCACGTACGAGGCTTTTAATTTTCTGCTTCTATTTTAGAAATTGTCGCCCCGTCGCGCCGTGCGTGGAAGTAAAACGGGGCCTCGACGCGGCGACGTGGCATCCATCGCGTGGCCACACGTCCTGCTCAGGTCAGGAATCAAGTCGGGTGATCGTCTTCACACCGTTTATAAATCCGTGGTCCGAGGTCAGGCAGCTTGGATTGTGTTTTTTTGTATTTAAGCGGGCAGGAAGCGTTCAGCTATGAAACTCTTTTATCAGTTGTCCAGCGGAGAGGGCTAAGCAAGTAACAATATCTCGGGGCACTGGGGGGCGGGGGGCGCGATTCTGACAGGAAAAATAATCGAGGTAGAGTCTCTTTGGACTTTGGGAGGAAATCGCAGTACCTGAGGAAATCCCACGCGGACACGGAGAGAACGCACAATCTCCACGCAAGAGAGGCCCCCGAGCTGGGAATCGAACCCGGAACCTTCTTTCTGTGAGCATATGCGAGTACAGCACCTCTTTGTGGGATGTCATCAGTAACCATGCCCCTGCAGGGCCACCAATGGCATAGGGTTGACATTTGATTTGATGGGCGGCAAAGCGTCTACACATTGGTAACATATGCACTCCACAGAAAGAAAGTTCTGCCCGAGACGGTTCGATTCCTGCTCTGGGCGCATTCATGTGTGGAGTATGCGTCTTCTGTTCCCTCTCCCCCTGTTCTGCGTGGGTTTTCTCCGGGTTCTTCTGCTTCTGCCCACAGCTAAAACAAAAAAAACACCGCTCATTCATTTATTGGCCAATAAAATGATAATCTATAAAGGAAGCAGTGTCTGGCGGGTTGGCGGCGGCTGACCGCCTGGCTGACCCCCCTCCCCTTCTCTGTGGTTTCCTCGCTACGCCTCCGTAACCATAACTAGGTGTGAAATGCGCGCGCTGAGTCATTAATCGTATCTGTATTGAATAAACGTTGGCCCAGCGTCCGCGGTCAAAGTAATTAACATTTCTGGCCGCTCCGATCGTTATCGCAATCCCCGTTCCCACCAGCACCGCGCCGAATGTTTGGTGCGGCTTGGCAGCGCAAAGCGTGCAGTGCACCACACCGTGCCGGCTTACTTTCGCCTCCTCGCAAAGCTAAACGCTCACTGACTCATGAGCGATTGTCCTACGGAGAGACCGACCCCCCCTCGCCATCGGAGTTTTAAAATAGCATCACTGGCTCGAGGCTGCCCGATGGTCAGAGTGCCCGATGGTCAGAGTTCCAAGTCGACCTCTCGGATATTTGATTGGAACTAACTGGAACCCCGTGGATTAACCCCTCCAGGATATGTGCCCGGAGACTTTGCTCTCTGCGAGTTTAATTGGCATCGCGGCGAGACCAGTCACGATAACGCGCTCGCTCACGGTGAATTATTCATCCGCCTAATGAGCATTCAATTCGAACGCCGTTGCTGAATCCTGCTTCTCTGCTCGAGAGTTGAAAGCGCAAAATATGCTAACGTGACACCAAAAACAGCGTGGCTGAGAGTACGCACCCAAACCCAAAGGCAGATGCTTGTGTAAATACTTGGTAACTGTCCGCTCGCTACAATGGACAGAAAAGTTACTGCCATCATTTTTACGGGGAAATAATGGACTGTCACACGTCTATTATGGGAGGATTGTGCAATGGCTTCATCAGCCAAGGACTTTATAACGAGGCTGTCGCAAGCGAGACGACAACAATCTCATCTCATTGTCAGAAACCGCGGTGAGCCGGAGCCTATCTCGGCAAACACAGGGCGCAAGGCATGGATATACCCACGATGAGACGCCAGTCCTTCACCAGGCACTGAGGGCAATTTAGTCTGCAAGCCAATTAACCTAGGCAGGAGCGTGTCTATGTACTGTGGGCGGAAACCGGAGTACCCGGCCTATCGGCGCGACACCCATCGGCCTGAGCAACTGCTGCGTCGCCTTCTGGCGCCAATGTATTGGCATCCGTTTGTGGAGACGGCCACCGACCTGAACAAGCCACTCAACGAAGGGGCTCTAATCGGAGATCTTTAAAGCCTCTTCTGTTTGAAGAACGAGGCGTGCTTCCATGAGACACAAACTCAGGAGGTGAGTCAGAGACGGAACAGGCTGTGGGTTAATGTGTGAGCGTGAGCACGAGAATGGAACCTTTTGAAATGGACCCCGACCTTTGCCCATTGTTCCCGGACTAAAGCAATGCTCTACGATAGACTCAACACGCACGTAGTACCGACATACTAACAGGAGCCACACACGACACACGCACACAGCGCCCGAGGATGCCTCTAACGTGCGAGGCGAAACGTCGCGATGGGAGGAGAGAGGGAGCGATCGACGCGGCTGTCCCGAGAGAGCAGCTTTTCGAAGCGATCATCAATCGAAGATTTGTTCTTTTTGCCGCACCGCCGAAGCAGAGCCGCCGGTCAGGAAGATTGTGACGTAATGGGTTGTAGTCGCGCACTCACAAGGCGGATCAGATGTCTTGTGACTCCAGTTTAACTCTCTAATACCTAATATTTGTACACCGTTGGCTGTGTAAAGTAACCTTAAGCGATACAGCAATGACACTGCATGTAAAGCGTATTTATCGTCAATGAATCACGGGGATTTCAAACAGAAATTAATGACTGAAGGAATACGACGCTGGGGGTCAATTAATCTGTGGTCACGAGACACCTTGACCATTCTGTTGGGTATTGAAGACAAATCGCCGGCGATTGTGCGGCCGCGTGTTTTGGTGAAACGC
>JAZEWT010000014.1:20249962-20260425 GCA_036362905.1 Mordacia mordax | reverse complement strand
CACACACGCGCACACACACGCGCACACACACGCACACACTCACACACACGCGCACACACTCACACACACGCGCACACACGCACGCGCACACACGCACACACACGCACGCACACACACGCGCACACACACACGTGGACACTGCAACAGATGTCGTGAAATCGGAGCGTGCGTTTACTTTCCGATACTGTTTGTACGAATGCACACAAATGTCATCATACCGAAGCGAGCCAACTAAATAAAGTGCTTTTTATATAAAAAAAAATAGAAATGGAAATGTAACTTTAAAAAGTGCTTTGTAAAAAAAAATAACAACCCATGTGGGTTTTCATGGCTCGATGCACGATGTTTGTTTCCAAGACATTGTTTTTTTTCGTATCCGGAGAGCCGCGTCTTTCGGGACAGTAGTAGAGCGGAGGAGTGCTCGACACGGCTCTACCGAAGGAACAGATCTGGAGAGCAACCATAAGAAATGCTTGCCGAATTCTTTCCGCGAAATAATTTTTTATTACAATTTTACGCCTCGAATACGTGTAAGCACACTCGACCAATACACGCATTGTTTTTCCATATAATATTTATACGATCATCATATTATTGTATAGTAAGTTACAGTGATTGTATAGTATCTCATCGCACAGTGCCTGTCATTTTTATTACCTGTAACATTCTGTAAATCAGTGAAATCTATGTTTATGTGCTGACATCATTTATGGAGTAATAAATAGAGCGAATGAAGTATCTTCAGTGATAACTAGCGGAACACTATAACAAGTAATTAGAGTATGTGTTATCGTATTTGTTATCACGTTTGTTTTCCGGGTGGCACAGTGGCCCAGTGGGTAGCGCTGTCGCCTCCTCCTCACAGCAAGAAGGTCCCGGGTCCGAATCTCGGCTCTGGTGACTTTCTGTGTGGGAGTTTGCATGTTCTTTCCCCGTGTCCGCGTGGGTTTTCGCCGGGCACTCCGGTTTCCTCCCACAGTCCAAAAAAAAAGCATGCTTCTGCATAGGTTAACTGGCTTGCAGACTAAATTGCCCGCAGTGCCCAGTGATGGACTGGCGTCTCATCGTTGGCATATCCCTGCCTTGCGCCCTGTGCCTGCCGGCATAGGCTCCGGCTCACCGCGACCTTGTACAGGACTAAGCGGTTTCTGACTATGAGATGAGACGTTTGATTTCCCAGGAAGGCCTGATTGAGTCGCGAGTGAGGATTATTGCTGTGAGTAATCCGTACGGGGTCCTTAACAGGTTTTTTTTTTCACCATTTCCATCATGTACCACTACAGCTTACTTTGCCTGTTTCTTACAGCTATGAGATTAAACCGCAGAACCTGGAGAAAACCCCTGCGCAGCAAGGGGAGAAAGGACGAAACCCGCATGCCAAGGTCCCCGATTCTTGAATCGAACCGAGGATCTTCTTCCCCCGGGGCACGAGTGAGAATAATTTCACCGCCATACAGACCATTTGGATATATAAATTATTCAACAGTACGGCCCTGTGTTTTTAAAAAAGTGTGCATTACGTGGGTTTTGTGTCCTCTGTGCTCCAAGGGAACAGTGGGCACTCCGTGTGTCTGTGCGCACGTGTTTGTCAAACGTCGGTGAGCGGTGGGTGCAGCGCTCAGCGCCCCGGGCTACAAAACCCGGCGACCTGAATTCGAGGCCCGCTCACGGCGAATACCACTGGCGATTTTGCGAAACCGGTCCTGGGCCTCCCCTAGGTCGACTCAGCCTCAAATGAGTACCTAGTGCAATGTGTTAATATTGTCGCTAGGGAGACAAAGGCAGCCGGGAGTGGTGCTGGTGACCCACGCCCTCGTGTGCCGTGTCGACCTTCAAAGGTGCTCGCTTGACCCTACAGTCTGTTAAGGCTATACGGGGGACCTTTATCTTTGTCTTGTCAACATTGTCGCGAGGGAGACAAAGCCGGCCGTGCGTGGTGCTGGCGACCCCAAGCCCCTCGCGTGCCGTGCTGGCCTTCATAGGTGCTACTCTCTAACAACACTTGACCCTCGAGTCCATCAAGGCTATACGGGTGATCTTTGTTTTTGTCTTTGTAGTGGTAAGCGCTGCAAAGCCATGGCGTGAGTTCGATTCATGTTCGCGGCCAACACTCGTGGCGATTTTCTGAGCAGATCATGGGCCCTCCGCCAGCGACGTCAATTATACCCTGTGCGCTCTGCAAACATTTTCGCTCGGGAGACAAAGGCGGCCGGGCGTGGTGCTGCCCACCTCAGCCCCTCGTGAGCCGAGCCGGCCTCCACGGGAGCTCGCAAACAGCACTTGTCCCTACAGTCTGGGAAGGCTGCAACGGGGGATTTTTGCCTTTTTGAGAAGGATGGGGCTTTTGTTGTTGTTGTTCCGGCAGGGTCGCATGCCTGGGTTTTGTCTGATGGTCCCACGTCCCAGACACCTGGTCTCCGTCTGGCGCCGTTCCACCGCGGCTCACGAGGAGACTTAGAGCTGTCAACAGACGGCGTCGCTACAAAGTCTCCGAGAGAAGAGAAGTAAAGGGGAGATTCGTCAGACATCGAGTAGGAATTTACCAAAAGGAGGCGGAATCACGGGAATGGTAACAGTTTGGGGCGGCGCGGTGGCCCAGTGCGGAGCGCTGTCGCCTCCTCCTCGCAGCAAGAAGGTCCCGGGTTCGAATCTCGGCTCGGGTGCCCTTTCTGTGTGGAGTTTGCATGTTATCTCCCCGTGTCCGCGTGGGTTTTCGCCGGGCACTCCGGTTTCCTCCCGCAGTCCAAAAAAAAAAGCATGCTTCTGCATAGGTTAACTGGCTTGCAGACTAAATTGCCCGCAGTGCCCGCAATAACTTCTCTGTTTGTTTTTTTTAAATATACACATCGTTGCAGGACAACATGTAAAAGATGATGTGACTGTCAACCATAATTTTACAATGCTAAAGTATCAGTGTTTATAATACATATATTGGGAAATGGTTTATTGCAACGTAATATTAATAAGTGCATTTCTAGAGCGCCCACCACCCGAGGGTCACAAAGCGCTGCACTGAGCTGCGGAGAGAACGGCGCGTCAACAACAACGAGATAAGAACGGCGATTCAGCAAAAAAACATTTTTTTTTTTACAAATCCGAGCCGCGGAGAGAACGGTATTTAAACATGAGTACAGCCCAACCAAAGGTCAAATAGTAGCAATAAATTACAGGACAAATAATATATGCAATTAAAATAATAATAATAATAATAATTCAGCAACAAACAAGGAAGGAATAAATGTTCCCGAGCAGGTGCAGGTCGGAAGAGAGCCATCATCCCGGCACGACAACATTGAGAAGCATTAACAGTCCTAGCCAGAGGGCTTGAAAGCCTTACGGAACAAGTCTCGAGACGGGATTTAAAGATGCGCAGGGACTCAGCTGATCGAATCTCAATGGAAGAGCGTCCCAGAGTCTGGGAGCAGCGCGCGAGAAGGCTCTGTCACCCATCGAATGGAGGTGCGATCTGGGCACACGCAGCAAACTGTCCTTAATGGTGGATCGAAGTTGTCGTGTTGAGGAGGGTGCCTGAAGTAGGTCACGGATGTATGTCGAAGCAGCGCCAGTGAGAGCCTTGTAAGTAAGGAGGACCTTGAATTCAATCCTCTATTTAACAGGTAATCAGTGGAGAGACGTCAGTACTGGGGTAATGTGATTGTGGATGGGTGTGCGAGTGAAGACTCCAGCAGCCGCATTCTGTACACGTTGGAGAAGATTAATCAGGTAGCCAGGGGTGCCAGGGAGCCGTGCATTACAGTAATCGATTCGTGAGAAGATGCAGACGTGAAGCACGCTTTGCTGCATCCCAAATGTCAACAACACATTGGTGCAGCGTTTCACGGCTCAGCGCGTGAGAAATGCTCTCAAGAGCTGTTCTCTCTCGACATGCGTGTTGAGCGCTCCTCCACCCTGCGTCGCAATGTTTTGCCTCCCACGTTAGAGTCATTCTTTTGCGAGCAATTCTCAATCCAAAGGAGAGGAGCCATGCCAGATATCACGAACACGGTCTCCATGCCACACTTGTTGCTATCGGCACCTCGCTGCCCAGCACTAATTTTTCTCTCCCGCGAGTATTATAACACACAGCACTTAAGAGACAGATTAGACTTTCAATTGATATATAATTACGTCTAGATCCCGGTTTTTGCTCTCTCTCCCTCTCTAGCTCCTTAAAACGCATGTTTTTATACTAATGTAGAATACTGATTAGGTTTTCACTGTTCGCTGTATGAGAATTGCTTTCCATGCGTGATAAGTGTGCTCCCTGTCTCTCCCTCTGAAGGAGGCGGAAGGCGAATGGAGCGTTCAGATTAATCCCAAAAAGGACATCTATGAAGGAGTCCTTTTCCTTATTTCTCATTTCATTGTCATAAACCGCTCAGTCCTGTACAGGGTGGCGGTGAGCCGGAGCCTATCCCGGCAGACGCAGGGCGCAAGGCAAGGATATACCCACGATGAGACGCCAGTCCATCACCGGGCACTGCGGGCAATTTAGTCTGCGAGCCAATTAACCTATGCAGCGGCATGTTTTTTGGACTGTGGGAGGAAACCGGAGTGCCCGGCGAAAACCAACGCGGACAACGGGGAGAGAACACGCAAACTCCACACAGAAAGGAACCCGAGCCGAGATTCGAACCCGGGCCTTCTTACTGTGAGGCGACAGCACTACCCAGTGGGCCACCGTGCCCCCTATTTTCCTTATATATATTTCGCAAACGTAACTTTATTCATCCAAACCTGTGAAGGGGAAAATTAAACGAAAGGATGGCAGTGTGAGGGGAGGTGAAAAAGTAAATATATATATTTTTTTAAAAGTCCCCTTGTGTTCCTTGCGCAAATGTAACGAGGCATGTGCACGCTGGTCGTGTACACAGTACATGACGAGCCCATCCATTGTCAACTCGTGGCAACAATGGAACTGATTGATGCGGCAATGCTACGAGCCTAATTAAGTGATGCCTGCCTTTTATTGAATTTCACACCGCGAGCGCCGAGATACTGATCGTTACATAAGCTCTTAACACGCACACAGTGTTGGGAAAAGGGAGGTCACTTCGAGTGACTTCCCAAACCAGCAGATACTAATTTGGCTGTCATATGAGAGGTCACCTCAAGTGACCTCTGGAACGGCAGGAAATTTGTTTAACTTTAAAATGTATCAGAAAATGGCTCACGAAAAATATCATCACAGAGGCGTTTAAATTAACTTGTTTTTTTTTTTACGCTATTGGATGGTGTAATAAGTAGGACAGGTTTTTTACCGTTTCTGGCAATTATGCAGGTGTTAAGATCTTAAAACACCAGCATACACATTTCACAATGTGTCTAGTTCGCAAAAGCCACACATACTTGGGGCAAAATATGCAAACAGGAAGCTCTGATAACATATGCATTGTCCTTGGGTGGTGTTGTAAACGTCGATTTTTTAATTCAAATTGACGTTAGCCACACCGATGAGATTGATGTGAAATTCAACGAACGATTGATTCAATAATTCAAATGCCATGCACTCAAATTCCGCAATGTTTTTTATACGTTTATGTTTAAAACGTTCGCGTGCATGTTCTTCAAGTTGTTGTTTTTCTACTGCTGGTGAATCATGCCCTGCTGTAACTTGCTTACACCTCCCCGCTGGGCAACTGTTGAAAAGAGTTACAAAACGTCTACGCTTCCTCCCAGCTTCAGTGAAGATTGCCTAACCTACATTCAAAATGACTTTAATCACTTGCAGAGGGCTACTTTCAAGGCAGTTAATTAATACGAGGTTTCACATTATGTCACAACTCCTTATTCAGTGCGCGCCAATGTCTAACAAAGTGTTAATTGCACGGAAATTGTCGAAATCTTTTTAGCTTTGTTAGATAATTATACAGGCTAAGGGCAAACTACTGTACTGTACACAAACCTAGGCGATTCAATCAGCTTCACTATAAAAACCAATGCGAGTTCAAATCCTGGTTGGCGATTGACTCAATCAATCATTCTCTGCGACCAGGCAGGGCCTCATTCAGAGTTCCTTCATTTGAAATCTCCTTCACGCACAGCTTGAGTCTGCTGCGGTGCAGGTCACGCATTGCTTAGTCTGCGCCATCGCTCATCCATTCATTATGAGTGCCGGCTTAATCCTGTACAGGGTCGCGGAGGAGGCGGAGCCTATCTCGGCTGAGAGAGGGCGCAGAGCGGGGCTGTTTCGATGATATGACGCCAGTGCATGGCAGGGCACTGGAGGCAATTTGCTCAGCGGACCAATTAACCTCGGCAACAGCGTGTCTTTGAACGGTCGAAGGAAATCAGACTATTACTGGGATCTCTTAATGCTGCTCGTTATGCTGAGAGCATAGGTGACACCTCACACTCACCTTACATCACCTCACACTCACCTCACACTCACCTCACCCTCACCTGACCTCACACTCCACACTCACCTCACCCTCACACTCCACCCTCACCTCACCCTCACATGACCTCACCTCACCCTCACCTCATAACACACTCACCTCACACTCACCTCACACACACGCTCGCCTCACACTCACCCCAAACTCAGCTCACACTCACCACACTCACCTCAAACTCACCTCAAACTCACCTCACACTCACCTCACAGTCAACTCACCCTCACCTCACACCCCACACTCACCACACACTCACCCCACACTCACCTCACCCTCACCCCACCCTCACCTCACCCTCACCACCCTCACCACCCTCACCTCACCCTCACCTCACGGTACGTCAGCCCAGATGCCATCGCGCTTCAGAACCCGACCAGAATGAAACTCCACAAACACAAGCATCGCCCCTGAGTGCTGAGGCGCGGAGTTTCCCTCGACATTTTCCCACCCAACGCTTACACATTTTAATCTTCGCCGCAGGGACGTGAAAATCAAAGTTCGGAACTTAGAGCGAGATAAAGAATCCAGTCAAGGATTAACGCGTGCGCCTTGCAGCCGAGTCAAACCAGAGTCGGTAATGCGATATTTTCCGCGGCTCTCGTCACCTCGTCACGTCCCTGGGAGTAAATTCGGAGTTCATCCACGGAGCAACCACTTACGGCTTTTGTAACTAAGTGGTAGTTATTTTATCGACTGCTAGATGGATGATAGGCTGTTAACCGTACGTGGGTTTCAGGGGTCGCTGCCCCCTTACCCTGGTCCCCTCGTGGTGGAATAATATAATAATAATCCAGTGTAACGATAAGCTATGGGTACTTTTTGCCAGCGTACATATGTAATAAGTAGAACAGGATTTTACCATTGCTGGCAATTGCACACGTGTTAAGATCATAAAACACCATAATAGACACATTTCACCATGTGTCTAGTTTGCAAAAGCCACACATGCTTGCGGCAAAATATGGAAACACAGGAAGCTTTGATACTTATTACAATGTTACGATGTTGGTTTTCACGGCTCGATGCATGATGATTGCCTCGAAAAGCTACTCTCTCGGGACAGCCGCGTCGATCGCTCCCTCTCTCTCCATCGCGCGAGGCGAAACGTCGCGAGGTGGAGAGAGAGGGAGCGATCGACGCGGCTGGTCCGAGAGAGCAGCTCTTCGAAGCAATCGTAATACCCCAATGGAAATGAGAATCAACGAGTCACTCGCATTCCTTTGCAAACTGCTTAAAAACACATCCGTACAACCATTATTTGCAGATCTGACAACACTTAACACTCAGCAATGTTGCGCAATCGATGGTATTTATCTTGTATATATTTATTTGAAATGGGTCTGTGTGTGATGATGTAAGTCGCCCTGGATAAGGGCGTTTGCTAATTCATAATTAATAATGACAACCTTGGAAGATGATTTAAAGTCGCTGCCTTTCAAATGCGAGTGGCGAACGTGACATTTAATCTCTGATAAGCAAAACAATACCGCGTCCCGTGTGCGCCCACGTGTCTAGATCAGGGAGTCGTTTATTAACTTTGCTTAATCGGCAAACTCTGACGATGCTTCCAACGCGGGAGGCGAAAGGTCGCGACGCAGAGAGGAGGAGCACCCGCCACGGCTAAAGAACAGCAATCAAGAGCAATTGTCGTTCACCGAACGTGAGAAATCCGAGGTCACTTGGGACGAGGATCTGAGGAGTGCTTTTGTCCACTACTCCAAGCCAGTCTCTGGCATGAAGCGAGGTCGCGCTGCCGGCCGTGAGTCGCCAATGTATTGTTTGCCCCGTGCTGCGGATAGGCGAATCGCATGAAACCGGGATAATTGGATGAAGCATTGAGAAATAATCCCTCTGTTCATGACGATTGCTTCCAAAAACAGCTTTTTTGCGGGATAGCGGCGTCGATCAAAGTTAACCGTTATTTGTTGTTGATTTGCCCTTCATATGTCGTTGTTGTTGCTGACATGCCGTTCTCTCCACAGCTCTGTGCGGCGCTTTTTGTGACCCTCGGGTGAAAAAACGCTCTGGAAGTGCAATTATTCTAATGAATATATTACAAAAAACGTTTCCCACGCGTGCGTGAGACTGGGTGGTTGATGGTCATTACCCAGCGGTCTGAGCCATGCTCCACGAAGCCAGGCACCAGGATTTAGTCAAATGTATTATGGAATTTGCTCTAACATTATAAGGAAATGTAATTTGGCCACGGATCACATCAGTGGCCAGAGTTATCTGAACCTGCCCTGGATCTTCCCTGCGTTGACTCAGCACTACAGAAAAAAATTCAATTTGCTGTGTAAATACCAGGAGTCGGGAGATCACGGTAGCAGTGTGATGTTGGACACGCCAGGCCCCTTGTCTGCTTATTATTACTTGGCGCAAGTGAGTAGCTGCCCAGATTAATTGCCCTCCTGATCAAATTGCCCTCCCAGTGCCCTGCGATGTACTGGCCTCACATCATAGGTATAGGCGCACCTTGTGCCCTCTCTCTGCCGAGATAGGCTCGAGTCGCACGCGACTCTGTGCAGGATCATACTGGAGACGTAGCACGTGGCCACGGCAACAGATGAATAATAATTGCGTGCACTACAGAGGTTGGTCCAAATGTCTCGTGACCCCCAATGGTTATGCAATGCAATGTAAGCGATATATAAAAAAAACGACAAACACGAACTTTGTTAACCTGAAATAATATGGTTCGGTTTATTTAAAACGGAACTTAAAGAGCAAAGAGAAACACAAATGTTAGGCGTTAGATGACATTTAGTCCTGCGGTGCTTGTTCCAGTAAAACTCGTAAGGTCACAAATGATAATAATAATATTTGCATTACCAGAGCGACTTTCACCCGAAGGTCACAAAGCGCTGCACAGAGCTGTGTGGAGACCGGCATAACAACATCAGGGTAGATAAATTAACCATTTCCAAATGATCAAGACAACCGTCTACTTGGATCAACAAAGAGGTTCACATGGGGCACAAATGTGACACTGCTGACGCTGTCTCGTTGAGAAAGATATAAAGTGTGACACTGCTGACGATGCTTCGTTGAGAAAGGTATAAAGTGTGACACTGCTGATGAAACGCGCTCACTCGTTTGAATCTTCCTGGCCCGTGGCTATGGTTAGGAAGTCACGACAAACAACTCATTGGTTAGACCCGTCGCGATGTGGCGACGGCACTCTGAGTTAGACTGGTCGAGTGGCTTGGTTGAGCTCTCAGCGGCGGACGTAAGCAACGATTGCAAAGAAATTGCACCGTTGTCCGCGCAACAGTTGCTGGCGACCCGACCTCGGAGCGGGCGAATTGCGAGGCCATCGAATTCAGGATAAACACAGCACTCGGTGTAACAACGTGCATCTGAGACTGAAATCAGCCTGGGTTGGAGCCTTGCAGACATCACTGCCTGCAGCTGATTTTCGAAATTTGTCTTTGCATTGCAGAGGGAATGGTGGCTAATCAAGGTCCTCATTCCTTGAATGCGAAGACTTCCGTGACCAATGTCATTTACAAAATCCATTTTGTGCCCGAGGTAACCCAATTTTTGTTGTTGTAAACCCTTCTCAAACCCACACAGACAATTAGTAAAGCTTGTCAAGTGAACAGAACCTGCCAATTCTTCACGTTGTCAGCGCGCCGGCGCGTTGGAGAGTAAAGCCACAGCGTTGACAATGAAATACGACGTTTCGCTGATACTTTCGAGGGGCACCATTGGGAACTCGCACCGTCTCAGTCCCGTACGAGCAGCGACGGGGCGCAGTGTTGATGTACAGAGCGTCTCGATCCAAACCAATCTCACGAGAGCGATGCGACGGTGGGCATGTATCATACGGTGAAGGCATCATCGTCATAATCAATACCCGCTTTATCCTGTACAGGGGGGAAGGGCAGGGGGGAGGGGCTGGAGCCTCTCCCGGCAGACAGAGGGCGCAAGGTGGGGCTATACCGAGGATGTGACGCCGGTACATCGCAGAGCGCTGGGGGGAAATTTACTCCTCAGACCAATTAACCTAGGCAGCAGCGTGTCTTTGGACGGTGGGAGGAAACCGGAGTACCTGGTGGAAACCCA
>JAZEWT010000014.1:20234130-20248013 GCA_036362905.1 Mordacia mordax | reverse complement strand
CTCGGGTATGTTTCGTGTATGGCTCGTGTATGGCTCGTCTCTAGCTCGGGTATGGTTTGTGTATGGCTCGTGTATGGCTCGTGTATGGCTCGTCTCTGGCTCGGGTATGGCTCGGGTATGGCTCGTCCCCAGCTCGATTGTGGCCCGTGTCGGGCTCGCGTATACACTGCGTGTAGCCCGTGCGTAGCTGCCACACGCATTGCCCTCCAGCTCCGCGGCCAGAGCGTGACGTCGTTTGTTTACGAGCAAAATCCCACGCCCGCCCACTCACTGCGCGCTCCGCCTGGCTGAAGCGTGTCCTGGATTCACGCCTCCACTGAGCAACCACCACCACCACCACAATCACCCCCAACCACCACCACCACCCACCACCGCCACCCACCTCCCACGACCGACTTGCCGCACACATACGACGTGGCTCTCGACACACAAGCACACGCGGCTGGCGAGTTCCACGTAAAGCGGACGCAGCTGCCACCGAATTCACTCCGCGGCTCATAACGGGAATCGTCATCGCAATGTCGGTGGGGCCACGAATCGCGGTGGATGGGCGCTGAGTCTTAATTATGGTAAATAATAATAATAATTGCATTTTTATAGCGCTTTTTCACCCGAGGGTCACAAAGCGCTGCACGGAGCTGCGGAGAGAATGGCACGCCAACAACGACATTAAAACGGAAAATCAGCAACAACATGTTTTGGAGTTTAAAAAAAAAAATTCACATCGCTGCAGAACAAGATGTAAAATACGATCTGGTCTTCAAATGAACCGCAGGATTACATTTCCTGGGTTATAACCCTTCTGCTCTCGTCTCTCTTGGTGAACAGGTCTGGAGTCTAGCGCTCATCTTGGGGTCTCCCTTGTGTGAATAGGTCTGGAGTCCAGCGCTCCTGCTAGGGTCTCCCTTGGTGAACAGGTCTGGAGTCGAGCGCTCCTGCTAGGGTCTCCCTTGGTGAACAGGTCTGGAGTCCAGCGCTCCTGCTAGGGTCTCCCTTGGTAAACAGGTCTGGAGTCGAGCGCTCCTGCTAGGGTCTCCCTTGGTGAACAGGTCTGGAGTCCAGCGCTCCTGCTAGGGTCTCCCTTGGTGAACGGGCCTCGGGGGAAGATTTCAGGCAAACAACGAACCAAAAGAACCTACACCTAAAGGAGACTGGCGTCAGGAAGGCACCCGACCTTAATATTTTGCCCCATTACCCCCACCCTTGGGGGGCGGGGGCGGGGGGTGGAGTGGATAACCAGCCAGCCAGATAAATAAAAGAGCCACGTATTTGGGTAGCAGAGTATCTGTGCAGAGGTAACGTCTGCGCGTCAGAGAAACAAAGTCCTACCCGGGGCTGTTTGATTCCTGCCTCGGGAGCCTTTCTGTGCAACGTGCGTGTGTTCTACCCCTGTTCTGTGTGCGTTTACTCCGGGTTTCCCCATTTTCCTCCCAGAACTAAAAAGAAGCCCTCATTAATAAATTGCCCAACATCGTAAGGTGTCTGGTGCTTGTTGGCACCGGCTAACTGCTGGGCTAACCTCATTATGCTGAAAATTACCTCCCGCCTCTGAATCATTCTTTCTTCAAATTACTACCTTCGAAATTGAATTAATACGCCTTATGATTTGATTTTCTAATTCATTACATTACCTTTATTTTCTCGTAAAATAAAATACAATATCCTGCTTTGCGAATGGTTGCACTAAAAGTGATATTTATTCATTCTTTATCAATACCCACTTAATCCTGTACAGGGGTGTAACAGAGGGCGTGAGGCGGGGCTATACCCAGGATGTGACGCCAATACATCGCAGGGCCCACTTTTTGGGGCAATTTGCTCAGCAGGCTAATTAACCTCGGCAGCAGAGCTTCTTTGGACGGTGGGAGTAAAACAAGTACCCAGCGAAAACCCACACGGACACGGGGAGGAGAACCCACAAACACACGTAAATGTTCATGCAAACCACCAAAATTAGTTTTTTAAACCGAGCTTATATTATAGTAAAACATAATACAGTTAAGGGCAGCACCTGGCCCAGTAGGTAGCGTTGTCGACTCACAGCAAGAAGGTCCCGGTTTCGAATCTCGGCTCGGGTGCCTTTCTGTGTGGAGTTTGCATGTTCTCTCCCTGTGTCCGTGTGGGTTTTCACCGGGCACTTCGTTTTCCTCTCACAGTCCAAAAGACATGCAGCTGCATAGGTTAATTGGCTTGCAGACTAAATTGCCTGCAATGTCCGGTGATGGACTGGCGTTCTATCGTGGGCATATCCCTGCCTTGCGCCCTGTGTCTGCCGGGATAGGCTCCAGCTCACCGCGACCCTGTATACGACTAAGCGGTTTCTGACAATGAGATGAGATAATACAGTTAAATTTTATCCAGCAAGGAGACTGATGGCTTGACGTTCCGTAACGCAGTATTGGGTCACAAACCGTGCTTTGAAAAGCGCTCCTCTGTAGGGTATGTTTGGCCTACTCTTCCACGCTGAACAGATGTTTTGGCAGAGATGAATAATTAGAACAATACAATTCATATAGCATCGCGTCAAAATAGCAAGACGCAGGATCCAGAGGTGCAAGGAAACCCGAGAGAGGGGGAAGTCTGCTAGGCAACCGTCGCCAACCCGACACACACTGCTTCCGATATATTACGCGGTTTTCAGCCACATTATTACTGAGTGCTTGTGCTTTGCGGGAGGAAACTGGAGAGGTTGAAGAAATCCCACACAGGAGAGGGGGAAGAGCACACAAACCCGACAGAGAAAGGCACCCGAGGCAGGAATCGAACCGCTTCGCGCAGCACTTCATGTCATGCGCATATGTTTCCACTGCCCCACTCTATCAACCAACGTAAACAAACTTCCAGCGTTGTCTTAACTGCCGACTGGGAGATCAAACCAGCGACCTCTTTATTGTCAGTCCAATGTGGCAACGATTGCACCACAGCAGCATCTGCTTGCTTACATACAAGGGCTTTTTTCGTTAAATTTTTCTAAATATTTAACAGTCTGGCATTTCAGTTTTCACCCCCACTGATTACATTTCACCTTTTTTATTCAGAGCGTCTCGAAATGTCAACGCATTCTAAGAACCCTCGCGATATGTCGCTAGCAAAAAGTCCACGGTGAGAGAGGAAGGAGGGAATTTGCCACATTTTTTTTTTGTAGAGATCTTTCGCTCTTCTCGGCGGCTCCAGATGTTGTTCAATTTTCGGATGAGCCCAGCAGAGGGAAGCCCTCGCCGGCAATCGAGACCTGCAAGGATTCGCCAATTGGGGGCCCAAGCGAAGGCGCGCGAATCGACGGAGACGGTGGCGGCCTGAGTAGCGCGGACGCCTCGCAGCCAGACGCAACCCGGGTTGGATTCCCGGCGCGGGTGCCGCCTCTCTGTGTGGCGGGTGCGTGTTATCTCTCCACATGACCGCGTGCGTTTTCGCCAGCCACTCCGGATTCCCCTTACAGTTCAAAGACATGCTGCCCAGGTTAAATGTCCCGACTGAATGTTCACCCCAGTGCCCTGACATTTCTTTCGCCTTAAATAAAACCCGATTTACTGACCGTGTTGCTCAGCATAGTCCCCGTTACTAGTTGCTCTAACACCGCGCTATAACACCCATCAACGCCGGCCAGTCTGCACACACAGGCGTTTGAGTTGAACCCCTCTACAGCGCGCGCGTGTGTGTTTGTTTTTATTTATGACCGGGCTCCGCGTGTCATGCGCGTGTGCGATTCGGACCCACCTCGTGGCGCCGTTTCATCTGCGCGTGGCGAGCGCTGCGAATCGAACCGAGACGGCGTCATTGCTTTCCGATAAATGCCACGCGCGTGTTGCCCTCGTTTACGCATTTCCGTTGTGCCTCTTCGAACGGACGGTACTCGCAAACATTGCTGATCGGCGCCAACGAACACGTTGATCGGTTGGGGAAAGCCCTTCTCCCGGAAGAAAAAATGGAAATTAATTTTGCTTGGATGAAGAAAAAAAAGCGACTGTTTCGTAAATTCATGAAACGACGAGAATGATCGCAAAGACGTTTGGGTGAATAATGGGTATTAAAGGGGGCGATTGGCGCATTGCAAGGCTCCATGATGGTAGCACTGGGAAAATGCTGAGCTATGAATCGAAGGATAGCCACTTAGCACCAACGACAATGATCCCTCGTATAGATTTAACAGACTTAGCGGACAAGTTCCGTTAGTGAGAAGCTGTGAAGGCCAGCACAGCGCACGACAGGGTGGGTGGCCAGTTCTACGCCCGGCCGTATTTGTCTCTCTCGCGGTGAGGCTTCTAATCGGATCAGGTATTTGAAGCCGAGTCGACTTACGGGAGGCTCAGGACGGGTTCATAAAATAGTCACGGGTGTTGGTCGCGCATGGGAATCGAACTCAGTTCGCTGGGTTCGTAGCGTGGCACGGTGGCCACTACACTACTGCTCCCCATCAGGCTTCTATCCACACAGCAAAAAGGGGCCACGTTGTGTGGCCCAAGTGGGTATTATATACCCACTATATATAGATATAATAGTGTATTAGATTTAAATATATAACGCCTTTAATCCAGAGGTCCCAAGGCACTTCAGGAAATCACAAAGGGTGGAGGGAGGAGGCAGTTACGCTGTCAGCTGGCGCTATTCCACCAGGCACCACCCACGTCCTATATATTCATTCATTCATTATCAATACCCGCTTAATCCTGCACAGGATCGCGGGTGCCGGAGCCTATCCCGGCTGACAGAGGGCCCAAGGCTGGGGTGGGAGATCCCCAGGTTGTGTTTTTGACAAAAGAGTTAACAACAGTTTGTTGTTGGTGTTGTTGTGGGAGGACACCGGTCAATCCGGAGGAGGAAACCCGCGCAGAACAGTGGGAGAATCCACAATTTTTGCACATAAAGGCACTCGAATCATAAATAGAGCTTCCTCCGACAGGACATTTAAATTCTGAGTTGCGGATGTTATCACTGCATAGCCACCCTGCAACTTCAATGTCACAAGTTATAGAATTGCCTGATCCGCATTCAAATATCATCGGGGCAACACAATGCTTCGTCATTGCTGGTTTCAACACACTAATCAAAGTATTCATGTATGGCTGAATCAACCTAGGGGATACTCAGGACAGTCACGGATACGACTGCACACAGATGTTGCCCATGGACAGGAATGCTTGTTAAAATCAAGTTATTATAATGATAAAGCTAACACCATAAGCTCCCGTTTTACGCAAGGCTGGAAAACAATTCCAAACTGTGATCCCCGTAGAGATGCAAAATATCTGTCTCGCATTAGTAGGCGATTGTAGGTACGACTTGTCTCTTTACAGTGGGGCCTGACCGCCGCGTTTTTTCTCGTTGAGTAATCCGCTGAATGGCATTGTACAGCTTGATGCCCGCCAATGGGCGCACTGTTTGAATTCACGCACGTCTCACACGGCTGTACGCAGCCAAAAGATATACCTCTGCACCGAGGCAGACTGGAGCAGTGGTGCCAAAAGCTAAAACCGACGTTTCTTTGCAAGGTCAGTGGCCAATATCAGGTTCCGTCATCTCACGAATTGTTTGACGCCATTGTAATCTTGCGCCGGTTCTTGTGCCGAGAGTCCGCACACCTGTGCTACCACCCGAAGTGTGGATTATCGCAGATAATCGGACATTATTGACGGTGTTTTCACGGACAAGTCACTAAATCCCACTCCCAATATCCCGTAGTAAACCTGACACGGGGCCACGTGTGGAAATCAGCCGTGCAAACGGTGATTAAATGCGGATATTAAAACCAACAAGCGGTAAAGTGGGAAAAAAGTGGGTTTTTAAAGAAAAGAAGCAAATACAATTCTGATTGTGTGCGCAGAAGACACGAGTTAAAATTTCACGAACAAAAAAAAGCCGCAGCTGAAAGAGATTATTCAATAAGTCATTGCTCAGAGCGCCGATAATTTTCTCATGTTCGTTTGGACAATAGACGTCCTTTTGACTTTGCATTGGAGTAATATTTTTAAATAATTGAAATGCAAATTAATCAACGTGTTACTCGCACAGCGCTGCACTCTTCTGAATGCCATCATAGCTACACGGACAGCCCACCCATCAAGCTCCTACTGGATTAGGGTCTCCAAACGCTGTCAGGATTATATGGCCATACCTCACCAGGCCGGGCGGTAAGATGGCGCAATGGTCACATCTGCACCTCACAGAAAGAAAGTCCTTCTAAGGCGGTTCGATTCCCGCCTCGGGCGCCTCTCTGTGTGTGGAGTTTGTGTGTTCTCTCCCCCTTTTCTGCGAGGCTTTCTTCCATGCTCTTGGGTTTCCTCCCGCCACGAATATAAATCAATACTTAACTGGCCGATCACGAGTTGGTGAGCTGGTGGATTGAGCCGGTGGATTGATCCGGTGGATTGATCCGGTGGATTGAGCCGGTGGATTGAGCCGGCGGATTGAGCCCGTGGATTGATCCGGTGGATTGATCCGGTGGATTGAGCCGGTGGATTGATCCGGTGGATTGAGCCGGTGCAGATGTCGGGGCAGAGTGTTTCGAGTGTGTGGGCGATCAGCTGGCGGGCGACGGTCCGGGGAGTTGTGCGCGGGCGGAGTGCGTGGAGAAGGATCTGCGAGCAGCTGCGTGGTGCGCGGGGCTGTGGAGGCGAGCTGGTGCAGGAGGCATGGCTCTTTGACCATTATCAGTCAACACCTAGTGATGGTGGTGACTCCCAGAGCTGCTGGGGACAAGGGGGAGGGGGGGGGCGTAGCTTATATGCGTCGGTACTGGCGGCGGCGGCGGGGGGGGATGACCATACTTCACCAGACCTTGTTCATTATGACGTGTCTACATGATTCAGTCAAGCAAATACCGTGCCCACATATCGCCGAGTTGGTTGACAGTGCACGTTTCATCTCCTCCCCCACCCCCCTTTGCCTTCCTCTCCTCTTAAATTTAAACGATTCTCGTAAAATGAGATGAACCTCACGCCCCGAGGATGTTGCGAACGTCACGAGATCCATAAAGAGTTTTCTCCTGCGTACACATGTACACACTCTGCATATATACATAGCAATATGACGCGCGTGTTTATACACACGCGGCGCGGAACGTATTACGATTAAGAACAGCTCCTTTCATGTTGATCACCAAGAGACAAGCGTGGTGCTTGATTGGATGTTTTCTCACCGCGTTTGTTCGGGGTATGTCGGCGGTATTACAGGTGCCGCGTGCTTAGGTGATAATTAAGCGTTGCACATCGATGCAGAGATACTTCCATGGGAGGCAATAACAAATTCAGGGAGGGTGGATAATGGTAATGCTCTGTTGGAGCCCAGAGAGTTCATGTCCCGGGCAGCTTCCAAGATCATCAAAGTGACCTCAACGCACATTAACATTTATTTAAACTTTAAAAAAATAAAAAGGTGGGAGGTGGGGGGCGGCGCGTTGGGCGGGCCGCTCCCGGTGGGCTGTAGACATTTGCAATGTTGGTCTCACGTGGAATAAACAACGCGCGTCGTGTTGGCGAACGGAAACTAAAAGACAGGGGGGGGGGGCAATGATGTCATCAGAATGCGATGCGTCCTCAGATACAGAGCCATTGTCACACCGTGGATGCGATCGCGTGAGCGTTTGTTTTTTATGAATCTATATTCATGGTGTAAATGCCACGTTCGACAAAAAATGTTGCTGTTGTCAACATCGCGACGAATTAATAGCGCGTTGTGCGATAACGAAGGGCCCGGCGTGCTCGCTTGGCGAGTAATGTCACGTAGGGGATCTCTGGCGAGGATGTTTCGACAAGCGCGATGACGAACGTGAATATTGGGTACTCATAAATTGGGTAAAGGTGCAGCCCTGCAACGTCTACTGGCTGAAGTACAACTATGGGATTGTGATGATGTAGGTTTTCACGTCTCGATGCATGATGAGTGCTTCGAAAAGCCGCTCTCTCGGGACAGCCGCGTCGATCGCTTCCTCTCTCCACCTCGCGACGTTTCGCACTCTCACGTTAGAGGCATCCTCGCCCGAGGTGGAGGGAGGAAGCGATCGACCCGGCTGTCCCGAGAGAGCAGCTTTTCAAAGCAATCATCAACTATAGGATTCTCTCAGAGAGCACCCACGCTTCAAAGACATGCTGCTGATAGGCTAATTGCACTAACTAAATTACCCCCAGGGGCGGCGCGGTGGCCCAGTGGTTAGCGCTGACGCCTCACAGCAAGAAGGTCCCGGGTTCGAATCTCTCGGCTCGGGTGTCTTTCTGTGTGGCGTTTGCATGCTCTCCCCGTGTCCGCGTGGGTTTTCGCCGGGTACTCCGGTTTCTTCCCACAGTCCAAAAGCATGCTCTTGGATAGGTTGATTGGCTCGCAGACTAAAATTGTCCCGCAATGCCCGGCGATGGACTGGCGTCCCGTCGTCGGGTGTATTCCTGCCTTACGCCCTGTGTTTCCGGGATAGGCTCCAGCTCACCGTGACCCTATATAGGATTAAGCGGTTTCAGATAATGAGATGAGATGAGAAATTACCCCCTTGTGCCCCGAGATATAACTCGCTTATCCATCCCCACTAGACAACTGTTAAAAAAATAACACCTACATAGATCAGCGGTTCCAGCTTAAATAAAAAAAACTGACTGAGATGTCTTGACAGGTGAGATTATTGGTGTTGTTTGCTATTCAGCAGATGCCCTTATACAGAGAGACTTTCATTAACACGGATATACTCGTAACTAAATAAACAGATTGCGCATACGTATATATTGTATGGAAAATAAATAAGCAAATAAAAACAACATAAATAATTACTGCTCGTTTCTCAATTTATATAGATTGCAAATGTATTGTCGAGTGTGTGGACATACCTGCCTTCTAATGAGATTTAAGAGCGGATGGAAATATAAGTGCGTGCTTTTAAATAAATATTTTGCTTTTTTTTTAATTTACTGTGAACTATAACAATATATTGGTCTGTTGCACAAAATAATTGGGCTATTGTAATATTTATATAGCACCTTTTTTTTTCGCTATACACAGTCTTGGCCAAAACTACTGTGAAAATTTAGTTGACAAGAAATGTACGCTGTGCAGAAACCTGCCACTGTATAAGCAGCGACTGGAAAGTAAACTGGCTTTTGGAAATAAATTAGTATTTTGGGGAAATTTAGGACAATCTTATTATCGTTGCATTTAATTATTATTGAGCTGGTGCCCTTATGCGGGGCGACTAACATCATCGCACAGAGATACACTTTGAATGTTTTAAAAATGCAAAGTAAATTTACACAAAAATAAGCAAATGCAACGCATAGTCCAAGGTGTCAAAGTGTTGCCAGACCTGTAAACAATGCTTGTCTAGCAGCTGTGTCTTCAGTAGTTTGGAAATGACGGAGTCTATTTGTGCTGATTTTAATTGGGATATCATTCCACCATGATTGTGGCAGAGTAGCAAATCGGTGAGCCTTGAAACGGAGATGGCAACAGTGTGGTGCGACCAGACGACCAAAAGTTGCCGAGTTGAGATAGCAAGACGGCGTGTAGGTTGAGAGCACATAGTAGTAATAATAATAATAATTGCATTTCCAGAGCGCTATTCACCCGTGGGTCACAAAGCGCTGCACAGAGCTGCGGACAGTCCTAGCCAGAGGGCTTGAAAGCCTTATGGAAAAAAAGTTCGTATTGAGACGGGATTTGAATATGTAGAGCAGTGATCTGTTTGACTTTCCCGACGCTCGGCAAATGTACGTAAAGTATCTCTGAATTGACGGTAGTTTTATTCTAGACACGTGTCCGGTAATATGTTCAGCAGCTATGCGTAAAGGTCGAGAGCTGTTGTCTTTGTTCTCTTGTAGTTTTTTGGTATTCCCCCGCCTCCCCCTCCTCCCCCTCCTCTCCCTCTTCCCCCTCCACCCCCTCTTCCACCTCTTCCCCCTCCACCCCCTCCTCCCCCTCCTCCTCCTCCTCCTCCTCCTTGACGAAGCACCAAGACTACAGGGATACGGAGACCTAGGGAGGAAAACACAGGGAGGGTGGAAGCCAGCTAGCCGGTCAGCCATATATTATGGTTTGTGACCCTCGGGTGAAAAGCCCTCTAGAATTGCGAATATTATTATGGAGGGCTGATTAATTAACGTGCGCTTCTTTTCAGTTGTGGAAGGAAACCGAAATACCTAGAAGGAGACCCACGCAGAACAGGGTGGAAAACACGTAAAACTACGCACAGAAATGCGTCTCATCTCACGTCATTAATCAGAAACCGCTTAGTCCTGTACAGGGTCGCGGCTGAGCCGGAGCCTATCCCCGCAGACACAGCGTAAGGGAGGGATATACCCACGATGGGACGCCAGTCCATCACCGGGCACTGAGGGCAATTTTGTCTGCAAGCCAATTAACCTAGGCAACAGCATGTTTTTTGTGGACTGTGGGAGGAAACCGGAGTGCCTGGCGAAAACCCACGCGGACACGGGGTGAGAACATGCAAACTCCCACACAGAAAGGCACCCGAGCCGAGATTCGAACCCGGGACCTTCTTGCTGTGAGGCGACAGCGCTACCCACTGGGACACAGTGCAGCCCAGAAATGTGTCTCAGGCGAGAATGTAACTGCCTCGGGAAAAGACTTTAATTTCCTTCGAGGCGCAGATGTTTTTACTCCACAGCCCCCCTGCCCCCCCCCACCCCGCGCTGCCCATAGACCATTGACGTAGATTAGAACTCACAACCTTCGCACTTACGAGTCGAGCACCTCTGAGCGCGGCAGCACCTCCTGGCCAACGACGTCACGAGCTCTCCCGAGTGCCCTCGTTAACGCCGATTGGTTGAAAATTAAACAACACTCTGCGACTGTGTGTGCTTAACGCGTGTGCTGGCATCTGTTCCCAACGATGTTCGCATTGTAAGCACGGCCCCGAACGCCGCGTTAATATATCCCAGGATGTGTGTACATATTGCCAGCATAAACCTTAGGGTATCGTTTAAAAAATATATATATATCACACACCGAGTCCCGACTAGCATTGCAAAAACAACAGTTTTACAAGGACACGCTCTCTGCTCAGATAGCATGTCGCATTTTTTATTGTTATTATTTATTATTACTTAGCTGGAAGGAATCATTGAGCGATGAAACTCTGTTGAACAGTTGTCCAGCGAGGAGGGTTAAGCAAGTGACTACATCTCAGGGTACCGGGGGCAAGTTTGTCGGCACAATTAACCTTGGAAGCCTGTCTTAGGGCTGTCGGAGGAAATTTGGAGTCTCCGGCGGAAACACCACACAGACAGTGTCACACTAAGCATTTCCTATCACTGTCATTTTCTATGACAATCCTTTTGGGTAGTCTTGTTGCGTCGCAATAATCGCGCATCTGGAGTTTGCAACCTAACTGTATAATTTACGTCTGTCCACCACGGATCAATTGTGCAGCATCGCAGACGGGGATAGAAGGGAACGCGACAAGCGAGTGACCATCAGCGACAACTGCCATTCGCAAATAATCGGCGGTAATGACACCGCGGGGCTTGTGCCAGGCCAGGTGCACCTTGAGGACGAGTGAAGTGTCGAAGGGCGCGGGACAAATCCAAGCGCCATGGTCTGACTGAGATGACGCCCCGCGGCTCCACATGTGTTCCCTCGTAGAGCCAACTTGCTGCGTTTTTTGTTTCCCTGATGACCGTAATAATACCCAGGCCCCCTGGTATCAATAACGCAGAGCCAGACACCTGTTTGAACATCTAATCTGGAGGAGAGAGAAATAAAAGTCAATATGCCCTTGCCTTGTTCCGGCTCAAACGTTTGTTACATCGCAAGAAACCCGCATCCATGGCTTGCAAGCTCACCGGGTGAGCTTGGGTGTTCGTACACGAGTTCAGCAGCGAATAGCAACAGCCGCTTGTCACCACTGAGAGGCGGTGAGTTCACCGCCGGCGTTTGTGCCAGGCCAGGTGCACCTTGAGAACACGTGTTCACACACTGATTGCCAGGAGAGGCTACGTCTCTCCCGCGACCCCCGTGCTGGATGAAGCGGGGACCGAAAGTGACGATGACCGTAGTTGGGAGCCAGGGGGTTCAAGCGAAGATCGCGATTGGTAACGGGTGCCTTGTCTTCAGGCACTCCAGTTCCCTCGAATAGTCAAACACTCATTAACTATTGATCAAACATCGCACTGACCGACCTTCTCAAAAAAATTGTTGTGTAGCTCCGTGAAACTTTCTCTGATAAAGAGCATTATTATTAAAACCATGTATTTATGAATACGACTGAAAAACAGTGGAACTCCACCAGCCTCAGAGCCACAAACCGAACGCTTTCCATTACTCATTTAGTGGAGGTGTGCGTGTGACCTTTTTAGATATGTATAAAGCAAGCGTACATTATTGCTCGAAAGTCTTCCTTCCATCAAATGAAACAGTAACTTTTACCCAAAGCCCCCCAAGCCCTGCGGCGAAACGCAGGGAGGTGAAGGGCAGGCAGAAACTGAGTGTCTGGTGCCAACCTGCCAGATCGTGCGTCATTATGTTATGCGATGTCGGCAAATGGGAGGAAACTGGAGAACCCGGAGGAAACCCGCGTCGAATAGGGGGAGAGAGAAAGAGAGACCACAGAACTCCGAGGGTAGACGGGGTGGTGGGGACCGACGGTACACACGTACAGGGGAGAGGGTAGACGGTGGAGGAGACAGGACGAGGGTAGAGTAGAGAGGGCAGAGGGGAGAGGGAAGAGGGGACAGGGTAGAGGGGAGAGGGAAGGGGGGAGAGGGGAGAGGGTAGAGGGGAGAGGGTAGAGGGGAGAGGGTAGAGGGGGGAAGGTAGAGCGGAGAAGGTAGAGGGTGGAAGGGACTAAAAAAAGATTAATAAAAATACATATCTAATAAGTTAATTTAGCAAATAAATGCAAAGCAAGCTTTAGGGGGAAAAAAAGCTAAAATGATGATTTTAACTGACGTTCGAAAAAAAATGAACTAATGTTTTAACTGATCAGCAAATAAAAATAGAGAGAGAGAGACCACAACAAAGTCGAAACAGAAATGCGCGCTAAGGTGGGCATCGAAGCGCCACGGGCATCGTTCCGTGAGTCGACACGGATCTCATCAGTGCCAAGCCAACAAAGCAACCGCCAGCACGCTGCTAGGGATTGAAACGAAAGAGAGGCGAGAGAGAGAGAGGCCCACTTGCTCCGGGAGTGTTTGTTACAGAGGCTCTCTGAATCCTGACAGTCCGGCCGCAGAGTGGCAGCTGTGGGACCAGTGCCTCTTCATCCTCGGCCCATCGATCACACGAGCCCCAGGAAGCCTCGCCCTCCGCCCCCGTAGACACAGCCATCAGCCGACAGGCAGGGTTGGTCACTGTGGGCCGCGGAAGGGCCCTTGGGAGCACTGAACGGTGAATATCGCTAGCGCGGCGCGGCGGCGGCGGCGGTAGTGGCGCTGTCGTCTCGCAGCAAGAAGGGAGCCGGGTTCGATTCCTGGTTCGGTTGCCTCGCTGTGCGGCGTTTACATGAATTCCCCGCGTCCTGCTGATGCTGGACACGCTCTCGAGGCTCATTGTCTTGCTGAATAAATTGCGCCCCCCCTCGTGCCCTGAGACGATGTAACTTGCCTACCCCTCCACGTTGGACAACTGTTAAAAAGCGTTACACAGCTGAATGGTTCCTTCCAACTTGCGTTTCATCACGCGTGCGTGAACGAAGGTCCGTGTCAACGGTTGTGCAGCAGTAACATCTGCACTTGACAGAGATGAATGCCTCCACAAGGCGGTTCGATTCCCATCCCGGGCACCTTTATACGTGGCGTTTGTGTATTTTCTCCCCCTGTTCTTCGTGGTTTTCCTCCGGGTTCTCTGGTTTTATCGCACAATGACTAAAACACACCACTCATTCATTCATTTGGCCACACAATCGTGATTCACGGGATGCAATGTCTGGCAAATGTTGACGCCGGCTAATT
>JAZEWT010000014.1:20179692-20189726 GCA_036362905.1 Mordacia mordax | reverse complement strand
AGGTCAGCGGACTGACAGCAAGAAGGAGCCTGGTTGGATCCCAGGCTCAGGTGCCTTTCTGAACAACACCAAGACATTAATGTCTTCCGACTGCCTCGGTTTATTGATCTGCTGAGGAAATTGCCCCCAGTGACGTGTAATGTACTGGCGTCACATCCTGGATATAGCCGCGCCTTGCACCCTCTGTCTGCCGGGATAGACTCCGCCCTGCCCCGCGAGCCTGTACAGGATGAGGCAAGTACTGATCGTGAACTGAATGAATTCGCAGATGGCATCATTAATGTCCAGTATGCGGCAAATCTCAGCACTGCCGCTCCGCAGCCACGTGTGTCTGGCCGTGTTGGCGCCGGATAACCGCGTGGCTCCATGACCCCCCTCTCTCTCTCTGGTGGCTACCTCGTGCCTTGGAGTCGTCCTCTCGTCGAATACAAACTCACGATAATGAACGACGATGCGCCGCCGGTTATAATTCTCATCTCATTGTCTGAAACTGCTTAGGCCTATACAGGGTCACGGTAAAGCCGGAGCCTATCCCGGCAGACACAGGGCGCAAGGCAAGGATATACCGACGATGGGACGCCAGTCCATCGCCGGGCACTGCGGGGCAATTTAGCCTGCGAGCCAATCAACCTATGCAGCAGCATGCTTTTTGGACTGTGGGAGGAAACCGGAGTGCCCGGCGAAAACCGACACGGACACGGGGAGAGCATGCAAACTCCACACAGAGAGGCACCCTAGCCGACAGTCGAACCCGGACCCTTTTTGCTGTGAGGCGACAGCGCTAACCACTGGGCCACCGTGCCGCCCGATAATGATGATGATTGTCTTTGCGGAGTTGGTGGATCGAATGGGGATTACAATGTGCATGGTGCACCTTGCAGAGCTTTTATGTATCGCAAAGTCGAGGGTGCAGCAGGAACATCTATTAAGAGTGGATCATTCGAGGGGTAACGATTGCTAAAAAATTATTGCTGCTGGATTTACGCGAAATGATGTGGCTTACGGTTACAGTTCGACAAACACGCAGTACAAAACCGAACGGTCGAGACGATGGAGAGCTGACAAACGGTGCGAATAAAGCCGTGATCGCAATGATCCTCACGAGCGAGCGTGAGCAGATTCCGCGGTCTGGCCTCAGGCTTGGCGGTGGAAACCCTGACTCTCAAATTGGCCAAACAGCCACGTATCGTCACACGTTGGCGAAAACAAATATTGAGACCTGGTAAAGATCTTCTAGGTAGAAGAACAAAAATCGATTAGTGTTACCGTGTTGCTATTGTTTACCCGATTATTAATACATGTCCGTTTTGGTATTCCTGGAAAGGCGCATCGTCCGTTCGCTGTCATTGCTCCTTGCTTTTCGTCTCATCCGGAAGCCCCCCCCACGCCCCCCACCGTCCGAGCCAGAAATATAATTTTATTAAATCTTTACTTTGAACGGGAAGGCGCAGATATCGTTCAATGAGAAAGTTCTCGACCAAAGCGCGGAGCATTTCGCTTGGCGTTCCTCACATCAAGCGTGACGGTGTCGCGTGTTGCTTGCTTTTGGTGACACATATCTCGTCTCGCCGAGTGATGCAAAGCATCTGTTAACAATTTGTCTCGGTGTGCGCTCTTAAGATCCCCGTCCCTTTCATCTCAAGCTGCAGTGGAATGTCGCGCAAGCGTCACATCGAGCATTGCGCCGTTCACGCGTCACTCAGGTTTTACATAAGCTGGAAGGGAAGCGTTGCGCTGAAATTTCAGTCAGGACAATTGACCTGGGAAGCATGCCTTTGGAGGGTGGGAGGAAACCGGCCTGTCCGCTGGAAACGCACTCGGGACACGGGGGCTAGAACATGCAGACGCCACACAAAGAGCTACGTGAGCCGGGAATCCAACCGGGAATATATTGCTGTGGGGCGGCAGCGTTTGCACCTGCATCACAGCACCCGCCCTAAACAATAATTCCAGGATATATATACATACTTTACCCAACACCACGGCAACTGTAGCAAATGTATCTCATTTGAAGGTGTGGGTGTCGGGGCCGTGGAGACTTAAATAAAGTCGAAGGCGGAGTAAGGCGAACGTTGGTTGACTCGCTGCATCGCCCTTGAGGGACGTGCCGTACTTAATTGCCGCCAACGCGCGCGGCAGCTTTGTAACGACTGCCGCATTTAACGCGAGGCTGGAGGCAGGCGTGATCAATATCGAGGGGGCCCCCGTGGAGACGCGCGGGAGAGGGGGCCTGCGGCCTCCCCCCACCTCCTGCCTGACCGTAGCGGGATCTCGAGGAGACGAGACGGGAGCCTCGCTCCCGCTCTGATGGGCGAGATCGCCGGTGGGTGCGGGTGGTTGGTGCGGAGAGACTCTTCGCACACGTTGCGAAATATGAGAGGGCAAAATTAATCTTCGGCTAATTGCGTGCGGGCGGCAGGGTGGCGCGGCGATGACAGCGGCGTCTCGCCGAGAGAAAGTCTTGCCCGAGGAGGTTCGATCCCCGTCTCGGGCGCCTCTGTGCGTGGCGATTGTGTGTTCGCTCTCACTGCTCTGCGTGGGTTTCCTCCAGGTTCTCCGGTTTCCTCCCACAAGTAAAAAAAACACCAGCTGATAAATATTGTAATATATGGGAATCGGTGTGGCTGCCTTCCAAACTCCCCCCGCCTCTCTGCATCTGTGGCTTTGCCCGTGACCACGCGTGGAATTTGCGCGCGTTACAAATTGTGTTATTATCATCTCATCTCATTGTCAGAAACCGCTTAGTCCTGTACGGGGTCGCGGTGAGTCGGAGCCTATCCCGGCAGACACATGGCGCAAGGCAGGAATATACCCACGTTGGGACGCCAGTAAATCACCAGGCACTGCGGGCAATTTAGTCTGCGAGCCAATTAACCTATGCAGCGGCATGTTTTTTTTGGACTGTGGGAGGAAACCTTCGGAGTGCCCGGCGAAAACCCACGCGGACAAGGGGAGAGAGAACTCGCAAACCCCGTGTGCTCTGCTGGACTTAATTATTAATACAATCCTTCACGATCCGCCGCGCAAACTTCAAGCCTGCTCATGGCCATCTGCGAGGATACCGCAGGGAGGCATGGAGTCGGCCGGACGATCACCCGGCGCCAACCCGCCAGGCACTGCCTTCTCTATATTACGATGTTTTGAGCAGAAACCCACGCGGAGCGGGGGGGGGCGAAGGAAGNNGGGGGGGGGGGGGGGGCGGAGGGGAGTGGAGGAGGGGGCTGCAGTAGTCACCTGGGTTGCTCCACGGTTAACCCATTATTGTCCATCACAATGAACCACTCGACCACCGTCCACCGCTATTGTTTTCACCTCCGCGAGCCGTGATGCTCGCTCTACACCTGAACCCTGACCCGAGCGCCAACCCAAGGTCACCGTCAGAAATTAAAAAAAAGCGCCAATGCGCCAAGCATCTCCAAAGGTTGATTTCCATTCACGGTGAGATGACTGACAGGGACTGCGAGTGACCGAACCTCGCGTCGCTCCGGCTTGTCACGTGAGCCGGCTCCTGAATTAAATGGCATCGCGATTCACGGGCGCGCGCGCATTGCATTGACCGGCGTAACGCCGCTTTGCAGCGAAAGGTGACGGTAAAGGCGCAAGCCTGCAATTGCTGGCTCAGCTCACACCAGTGCTGGCAGAAGAATGCCCCCCGCTATTACGAGGAAGAGAGCCCCACGTGAGCAGATGACGCAGAGCTACCCTCTGAAACAAAAACAAAACCCGTTATTGTTGATGATTTGCCGCTCATATGTCGTTGTTGTTGCGGACATTCCGTTCTCTTCACAGCTCTGTGCAGCGCTTTGTGACCCTCGGGTGAAAAGGGCTCTCGAAGTGCAACTATTATTATTATAGGCCAGCTATGGAAAGCAATTCTCATGCCTCGAGCCGTCATAATCTACATCAGTACAAATTTAAACTTCACCAATGTGACACTAATAAATATGGGTGAAGTCAAGCAGATATTTATTAGAAAGGGGAAAAAAAGGTTGCCAGCGGTTAATTAAATGGGCGTCACAAGACATCCGCACGACCCTGTAAGCGTTCTTTAGGTGCTCCAGTTTCATCAGGGTGGCACGGTGGCCCAGTGGGTAGCGCTGTCACCTCACAGCAAGAAGGTCCCGGGTTCGAATCTCGGCTCGGGTGCCTTTCTGTGTGGATTTTGCATGTTCTCTCCCCGTGCCCGCGTGGGTTTTCCCCGGGCGCTCCGGTTTCCAGCCACAGTCCAAAAAAACATGCCGCTGCATAGGTTAATTGGCTCGCAGACTAAATTGCCCTCAGTGCCAGGTGATGTACTGGCGTGCCACCGTGGGTATATCCTGCCGGGATAGGCTCCGGCTCACAGCGACCCTGTACAGGACTAAGCGGTTTCTGACAACGAGACAAGTTGCCTCCGTGTCGTGAAATTCCTGAGCAGAAGTGCTCAAACATCGCACGCAGCACGCAGCCTGACGCTCAGCAACACCTTTTCCCGAGTGACCCGGTTGCCTGTGGCAGCGCTTACAAGTACAGTACTCCGCGCTGTTTGCCTGTGATCATCTTGTGCACTTGACGCGCATGTACGCTGCGCGAATGATACTCTGGCACGCTCGCTCAACAATGTTCCATTCTCATTGCTCGCAGGCAATCTACTACCAATTGATATCGTCTGTGCACCAACGGGCTCCATCAGGTGTGGGAAAATTGGAGAGAAAGAGAAAAAATTTTGCCCTGGATTCGTTTCTGCCCATGATAGAGCTCACTCGCTTGTTGGTGCCAGGCCCTGCATTTGTCACCCAGTGTACTTTCCATTATTAAAGAGCAGCCGAGATGTGGATGGCTTTTGAAAAATAAAACTACACCTCCTCTTGTTTACTTGTCGTTAACCCTGAATGGCTCATTTGCATTTCCACAGCCAATTGTGCCCGAGCCCGTGGCTGCGAGAGCGGTGGCTGCGAGCGGTGGGTGGCACAATGGGTCTCTTGGAAACCGGCTCATGCTGGCATTTAAATTGCTCGTCAGATTTCCTCACTTTGTTTCCTCTGCCGTAATAATGGCTTTTCCGAACTCATTCTTTTCCGCGTGCGTTTGTGAACGTCGCTTTGCAGGAGAGAAAATGTGCGCCGTTTTGTGCGCCGTAATTTGGGAAGAGAGCTTTTCGGGGCGATAGATGTGAATTATTATTATTATTGTAGAAAGCACCGAGGATGACCCGACGGATCCGGTGGGCTTAGCGGTGGAAGGTTAAAAGTTCAAATCCTGGATGGGAGCTTGGCTCAGACCATCATCCTTCCGGAGTTGATTAAATGAGTATTGTACAGTATCACTTTGCGGGGAAGTTACCAGCGGTGCCCTCACTCGTAGGAATGTGTCATTTCCACATTCCCCGTTCATTTCGTTGGAAATCGCTTTGGCTGTCAGGTCTGACTTCCCCTAGGTTGTGTCAGCCCAAAATGAGTACCAACAGCAGTGGTTTGAAGAAGTAAACATGGATATGCACTGTACTATGCACTGCGTTGAACACAAAGACAAAGATCCCCCATATAGCCTTAACAGAAGGGGTCAAGTGCAGTTAGCAAGCACCTATAAAGGTCGAAACGGTACACAAGGGGGTGGGTGACCAGCACCACGCCCGGCCGCCTTTATCTCCCTAGTGACAATATTTTCACACTGCACTAGGTACTCATTTTAGGCTGAGTCGACCTCGGGGAGGCCCAGGACCGGTTCGAACTGGGAGGTGCGGGGTTTGCAGCCCAGCTGAACACAGCCACATCAATCACGGCTTGACGGGCGCTCACAAACAGCACCTGCCTAAGCAACTCTCCAGACTACATTAAGGGTTAACGGATACATAAATAGACTTGTAAATAATTGACATTTATGAATACCTTGCACCCCATAAACACCGTGTAGAACACTTGTATATACACTAGATTACATGCCTTTCTTCCGCTGAATACAAACACCGTTACGCTTGAAGATGTGAGTGTGTGTATATATTTTCTAAATATAGATGCACTGCTCTGGACAAGGTCCTGTCACCAACTACGAGGCAGAAACCATTTTTGTCCATTAAGGCATTAACATTTAGAGGTTGTGTTTAATCCCCTATGCGAGAAAGAGTTTTATTTTTTTACGAGACTAAATCGAGTTAACAAACTCGTAAAAGTAAAGGGAGTGGGAAAAAAAAAAATACTTTACTCTTAAAAGTTTACTACAGCTGATGATAATAAGACTAGCTGCGATGGACTTGATAAGTATGTGAGTTTGCACGTCTTGGCAATACGACGTAAGGAAAATGTTCGTGCCCAAGCATGTCGAATGGATTATTTTGTACGTTTCGTAAAACAATTTCCATAAACGTGCTAAGTGAATGAATTCTCATCAGTCCGTGTACTTAAGTCGATATAATGCACGCCGACAATGCGCTTCGTGCATTCATTGGTCATGTTATTCCAGTTATTAATGTGATCATTATTTCGCCTCCAGCAAGAAGTGAATTGTTACCTATTCATCAGCACACGCGGGCCACAAGTGGGATGGTGAGCTATTAATATATAAATTGTCGTTAACGAGTTCGGTAGTTTACCACCACTTGCACGGGACACGGCTCGCATGCCGCATTATATTATTTGAGGACAAATTAACAGCGTGCATTTGTATGGAAATGCCTGTGAAGGTCCAAGGTGCACAGCTTTGCAATTCATTGCCACAGACTTTAAGCCGGCCGTGCATGTATTCGTGTACGTTCGCTGCGCAGGGGGTTCCAAACCGACTGCACCTGAAGGCCCAACTCAGGTCCTGTCTCCGCGGACTGCCAGGTGGCGCTCGCGGCCCACCGATGGGTCGCGTCCCCACCGGTTGAGGACGGAGGGGCCCTAGGGCCACATCACTCCCAGGATGTGCCTGAGCCCATCGGAGAGTTGAAGGTAAGCGCACGCTTGAACCCAGATGGAAACCAACTTACGCTCGCTTGTGTCATTGGCTCTGCTCATGTCATTGTCAGAAACTGCTTAGTCCTGTACAGGGTCGCGGTGAGTCGGAGCCTAATCCCGACAGATACAGGGCGCAAGGCAGGGATATGCCAACGATTGGACGCCAGTCCATCACAAGGCACTGCGGGCAATTTAGTCTGCGACCCAATTAACCTATGCAGCGGCATGTTTTTTGGACAGTGGGAGGAAACCGGAGTGCCTGGCGAAAACCCACGCGGACACGGGGAGAGAACATGCAAACTCCACAGAGAAAGGCACCCGAGCCGAGATTCGAACCCGGGCCCCTCTTGCTGTGAGGGCCACCGTGCCGCCCCATTGGCTCTGCTATGCAGCGTTATGGGAAGCGCGTCAGTTAGCGCGCTTGTCTGCAAACGTGGTGAGCCGAGTCCGATTACCGCTCACGGCCAACACAGTGACAATTTTCTGAACCGGTCATGGGCTTCCCCTGGGTGGATTCAGTCTCAAATGAGGACCTCGTGCGGTGTGTAAACGTTGCAACAAGGGAGACAAAGGCGGCTGGGCGTGGTACTGGCCACTCACCCCCTGCTGTGCCGTTCTGGCTTTCAGAGATGCTCGCTAACAGCACTTGACTCTACACTCTGTAAGGGCTATACGGGGGATCTTTGCCTTTGTGGCCGTACGGTGGAATCTGTTGTCGGTGAATTACGTGAATGTCAGCCAAGATATTAGCGCTACCAATGTTCACGATGGCATGGTGATACTTGTAGGCTTACCACCTCGCAGCCACAAAACAACGGACATTGCATGGTTTGTAATCAGAATAAGACATGGACTGTACGTGTAACTGGGAGAGAAAAAAATCCAGACGTTAAGCGACTTGTTTCATGAAAATGTATAGATTTCCCAGGACACCGACCTTCTTTAAAAAAAAAACATTACAACAATCCTGGGAAACTGGGACGGGTGGCAACCCCCAAGCTGCCTGTGTACATTGCCACTGCAACTCACACATCACTGAAGCCCCTGTGGGGCAGTTCGGCACAATGGCACTGGGAACGCCTTGGGGTAAAGTAACCTAAATAGAGCATCGCAAGGAAATTCGCTCCAGCGAAACATCGTGTAATCCCGGTCAACCTTGAATTCAAGGCATCGTGCCGCTGCACTGAGAGAACACTGAGAAAGCCCGATGCTTCCGTGAGCGAGACATGAGCACGTTGATGTGGGGAGGCAAACATCCTGCTATGATGCGAGCCTCTTTGCTGCAGCGTGGAAGCATCGGTCGCAGCTGCTGCAGCCACCTGGGCCTCCGGCTCACGCGGAGGATATTTGAGGCTCAGACACCTGGGGCCGTAGATCCTCTGGGGATTCCCACCAAGCAGGAGCCACGATGCGGCTGCGATACGGCTGCGGGCATTCGCTGGAGAATCGTCTTTGATTGATCCGCCGTCCGATCTTTCACCAGACATTTTGGCTCGAAGTCTTGTTTCTGTAAACAGGGTATTTCGCTCTCTCACTCTCTCACGTTCGTCATTGTCATTGGCCGTGGTCAATCCACTGCTGGATGAAGACTTGCGCAAGGCGCCACCGCGTCTCACGATCCAACACAGTGATAATCCATCAAGCACCGGCACACGATCTGATCACTTCATTCCGGGTCCTTCTTGGCTGTCAATTTGAGATGTTTAAATGTTTGCAGCAGTGAGCTTGCAAGCTCTGGATGCGGGATTCCTCCGATGCAACAAAACCTTTGAGCAACCCACGCAGCAACAATAATAAAAGCACAAGGTAAATAAACGAACTCACAGCACCAATTTGTGCAAATATTAAACCATAACCATAATCGCACATAGTAACAAGCAATATTCATCTCATTGTCAGAAACTGCTTAGTCTTGTACAGGGTCGCGGTGAGGCGGAGCCTATCCCCGCAGACACAGGGTGCAAGGAAGGGATATTTCCATGACGGATGCCAGTCCATCACCCGGCACTACGGGCAATTTAGTCTGCAAGCCAATTAACCTACTCAGCAGCATGTCTTTTGGACTGTGGGAGGAAACCGGAGTGCCCGGCGAAAACCCACGCGGACACGGGGAGAGAACTCGCAAACTCCCACACAGGAAGGCGCCCGAGCCGAGATTCGAACCCGGGACAGATTGCACAGCAGAAAATGACCAACACATTTTTTCCACGAAATTAATAAGAGCGAAGTGACATTGAAACAGCTTATTACACGATTAAACGAAAACGCGTATGCAGCCATTAAAAAAAACCTATCATTTTTGTTACAACAGCAGCTCGGCAGAAAGTGTCATTATATTTTTTTAATCTGCTTAATTAATTTTCAACAAAGGGATGAGGGGGACGAGGGGGGAGGGACGGTGGTGGGGAAGGCGCGGAGTGGGGAGGATAATCGGATGGGCGGAAACCCTAACAGGTCTTTGATAATAAATCAAATAACTGCAAGCAAGGGGACTCGACTCACCCTGGCGCAGTGCAGCGGCCAAGCGACTCACCCTGGCACAATCAAGCGGCCAAGCGACTCACCCTGGCACAATCAAGCGGCCACCACCCCCCCCCCCCGTAAATATGAACCCGCGCAATGTCGGTAACGGTTTCCAAATGAGAAGAGCGGGCGATAAACATCGACACGGGAGCCTCGACTGCGCAGTTGATTCCATCCCTGCACTATAAGATGACACACACTAGCACTGTTTGTATTCAAATAATGAGAAAAGAGGCACGAGGCGTAACATTGTCGATGGACACGTTTGTTTGTTTGTGATTATACACGGCGGTTCGTTTATCTGACTGGGAGATCCCGTCTATTTGTGGCCACTTTTACGCATCGATTTGTTAAAATGTTTGCATAACGACAATATGCAAATGCTGACTCCGTTTGTATAAACACTTACTACCAATTCCACCTGTTTTTGAAGCAATACAGCATAGGTTAATTGGCTTGCAGACTAAATTTCCCACAGTGCCCGGTGACGGACTGGCGTCCCATCGTCGGTGTATCCCTGCCTTGCGCCCTGTGTCTGCCGGGATAGGCTCCGGCCCACCGCGACCCTGTACGGGACTAAAGCGGTCTCTGACGATG
>JAZEWT010000014.1:20125270-20142285 GCA_036362905.1 Mordacia mordax | reverse complement strand
AAGTTTGTTAAGACCATCGACGAAGAGTTGCTTTGCGAAGCTATTCTTTCAGGATAGCCGTGTCGAGCGCTCACCGTCAGGCTTTCCGAGGATGCCTCCAACGTGGGAGGCGATGCGTCTCGAAGCAGAGAGAGGGGGAGCGCTCGATACCCCGACTGGAGAGCAGTTGTCGCGTGCATCGAGCAGCAAAAGCCCCACTACGTCGGACCGTCGACTCGTTCTGAAAGCAAGCTTTTCATCAGAGCTTCTTGCGCAGATTCCAATCTGGGAGCTCAGGCACAGTGGCAATGCTCTGAAAGGGGCCTTGTAAGCTCCCAACAACCACTCATCAATAACAATAGTTTATCTCTGTTTAATACACAGCACCACTCACCACATACGCATCACATTGCTACCTTTACATCGTTAAACTCCCAGTTTGGCCTCAGCTGTAAAGTCCTATGGCCCTCTCCCACCTGTTTAAATGGTCCCGCCTGTAGATTTTGTAAACACTCGACTTGGGTCATTTTGCCACAAGGCGTCAGCGACGTCATTTCTCCATGAGGCCCCCATGGACAAGTGCACGGACGAGAGAGACACTAATTGCAGCGTGGACATTGACAAAGGAACCTGTGCCCTCTCCTGTAGTTTTGATATTAATCATTCGCCTGCACCGGACAGGGAGCCGCTGTGCGCTCTTAAACAGCACTCGAGCCTGCAGTCTGCCAAGGCTATACGGGGGACCTTTGTCTTTGTGCAGCGCAGCTGAATAAGATTGGTGGCGAGGAGGGGTGGTGCGGTGGATCGGATAGCGCACGGCGCGACAACGCCAGTGGCCAATGTGTGACCGCTTGCGGCTAAAATTAGCCATCGATAACCGACAATAACGATGATCTGATGTAGGTTTTCACGGCTCGATGCATGATGATTGCTTCGAAAAGCTGCTCTCTCGGGACAGCCGCGTCGATGGCTCTCTCTGCTCTCCTCGCGACTCAGGCCTCCAACGTGTGAGGCGAAACGTCGCGAGGAGGAGAGGAGAGAGGAGCCATCGACGCGGCTGTCCCGAGACAGCAGCTTTTCGAAGCAATCATCATAACCATGATCGTCTATGACATCAATATGGTTGATTTTACAGGCTTACTTTAAACCTCTGCCTGTATGGATCATCATCATCTTGCTTAATCCACTGCTGGATGAAGGCTTCAACCAAGCTGCCCTGACATCTCACAAACCTGCAATGTCACAATCGTATTGGAACCTCGCAAATGGGATGACATCATCACGACGCTGATGTAAGTTCATCACAATTTCATCTCGGTCGATTTCCTCCCAGATGCATTCCGTTCCTTGGTTGCCACTGAATGGTTCGTCTTGACCATCGGCCCATCATCAATTTCAGGCAGGTAAAGTATACGTGAGTTAATCAATGTCCACGTTTGTGAGGCACGGCATTTGGGTGAAAATCAGGCTGCTACATACATCATTTCATGACGAAAACCGAAGGAATTGCTCCCCATAGCTGTTGATTCACGATGGCTGTCTCGAGTGTTCCTCCTCTATCAGAACATGTTTCAGTTTGTAGACCATTAGTTCGTGATTTCTAAATTCGCTCTGTGCCATTCCGAAGCAAACTCACACTCATATGAGTACCCAGTGCCCTCTGTAATCATCAGCAGTGGCAAGACAAAGGTGGCTGGGCATGATACCAGCCATTACTTGCACGATGAGATCACAATATATAGGAAAATATGTATGGCAAATGTTGGCGCGGGATGACTGCATTTGCTCCCTTCCCCCTCCCCCACATCTCTGTGGTGTCCTCGCGCCTCTGTATACGCGTCTCATGCATGACCAGGCGTAGAATTTGCACGCCTTACAAAATCTCATCTCATGTCATTGCCAGAAACCGCTTAGTCTTGTACAGGGTCGCGGTGAGCTGGAGCCTATCCCGGCAGACACAGGGTGCAAGGCAGGGATATGCCCACGTTGGGACGCCAGACCATCACCGGGCACTTCGGGCAATTTAGTCTGCAAGCCAATTAACCTATGCGGCAGCATGTTTTCTGGACTGTGGGAGGAAACCGGAGTGCCCGGTGAAAACCCACGCGGACACGGGAGAGAACATGCAAACTCCACACAGAAAAGCACCCGAGCCGAGATTCGAACCCGGGACCTTCTTGCTGTGAGGCGACAGCGCTACCCACTGGGGCACCGCGCCGCCCCTTACAAAATTAATTCTTCTTAGTTTTCGTTAAGTGTCTGGCTTAGCAAATTCGCACCAAAAACACTTACCTCTGCAATCCATAAAACAAAATGGGGGTCAGTTACATTTCTGTGTAACCTATGTGCAGGTAATTTAACTAAAGCAGAATAGAGTAGCTCCATGTTGTCATTTATTTAAAAAAAATAATGAAATGTCACAACCTACGTAACAAGAAAACCACTTTAATTCAAGCCTCACGACTTAAAAATAGACATTTCATTATTTTTTTTGTAAAGGCACGGACAATTGGTTTATTAACATTAAAATCTTTGACCCTTAACCTCGCGGCATAATTTCTACTCTGTTTTGCACCAATTTAATGAAAACCACAAACAATGTAAAATCCATCCTCTAGTGGGTAACCCTCGTTGTTTGTCATAGTTCACAACCTTTTGCATTTTAACAAATTGGCACTTAGTTGAATGTGATCTCCACAAGGGCACGTTTTAAATGCAAACTTGTGTGGCCGAGTGCGTTGGAATTTTTTTTGTTACATATAAAACCTCAAAATCGCGGCCGTGGATGGGAAACCAATAAACACGAGTTATACTGGGTGAGAGTGTAACGCTTAAATAATTTCCGTTCGAGCAAACATTTTCATTATTCAACTCATCTCCTGCTTTCAAAGACTCACAGAAAATGCCAAGCAGAGACCTTTAAACTGTCTCAGACATTTCTTTCTGAACACTGCACGATGATGGGTGACATTTACAGTTAGGTATTTAACAACACAGTGTTCAGAGTTTGTTACGCTTTGCTGATGACAAGTGACGGCTTTAAAATTAGTTTTCGTGACACATTTGGATTAATATTATTTTTCGAATTTAACATTAGGCACAGTATGACTTATACACACTGCCTAGAACTCGCCTATAGACAATAAAAGCCACACTTTTGAATCCTTTCATGAAGCCTGGTTCCATTAAGAACCAATGGTATCTTCTTGGAAGTGGGAACACTTATTTGAAAGTAATCATTCAGGAGAGGAGGTATTAACTGATTTTAATAATATTTGCATTTCGAAAGGGCCTTTCACCCAGGAGTCACAAAGCGCTGCACAGAGCTATGGATAGAACGGCATGTCAACAACAAACTCAGAATTGATAACATGAGTAAAATAATTACTGAAAATCAATGAAGAACATTCAATTTAAAAAAAATAATTAAACTAATAAAGGAAGAAATGTTCCAAAGCCGGCAGAGGTCAATAGCGCGCTATAGCAATCTGAGCACAGAACAGTGAGTCGCATTAGCAGTGCCAGCCAGACGATTTGAAGGCCTTACAGAACACTTGAGTCTTGAAACGGTACGTGACGATGCCATGGGACTCAGCTGACCAAAGTTCCAGTGGAAGGGGGTTCCAGAGTCTGGGAGCAGCGGACGAGAAGGCTCTGTCACCCATCGAAAGGAGGTGCGATCTGGGTCAATAGAGCGAACACGCGTGGCTGGATCACAGTGGTCGTGCTGAGGAAGGTGCCTGAAGTAGGTACGTTGGAAGGTCAACGGTATCAAAGGCTGTGCTCATATCCACGAGGGCAAGAATACTTGACAAGGCGCTATCAGCGGAGACAAGCAGGTCATTTCTTTGACCAGAGCAGTTTGAGTACTATGACCGGACGTGAACCCAGATTGGAAGGGATCGAGGGGGTCATTGTTGAGAACTCGTTCTGAGAGTTGCATTGCCACTGCATTCTCATAGACTTCAGAAGGAAATGGTCATTTGGAGATGGGTCGATAATCATCAGTGGCGTTGCAATCGAGGCCAAGGTTGTGTAGCAGAAGGGTAACTGCGGCGCATTTGAAAAGTGGGGGGAACAATGTCGGAGCCAAGTGAGCCGTTGCAGAGATTATTGACGAAGGTGGCAAGAGATTTGAAGTTTGCCCGGATGAGTTTGGATGGAAAGGGTTCCAAGGAGCAGTTTGTAGCCCGAGAGATGGTTGCTAATGAAGAAACATCCGATTCTCTTAGCTCGGAAAATTCTAGGAGTTTGGAGATTAGAGCAGGAGAGGGAACAATTGTCGAGGTAGTGGGTGGAGGTTGAGACTGGGTAGAAAATGCGGTGGGCATAGGTTTTGTCTTTGGAAAACCGAATCAACTGATCCGCCTGTCCTTTATTAATGAAGAGACGTGAGGGTGAATGGCTGCGTGGATGAAAGAGGCGATGGATGCTCGAGAAGAGGTTCTTGAGCTTGTCCCAGGCGTCAGCTAGAATGCTGGAAATATTAGTGGCACGGGCACAAGCAAGTGCCTTCTGGTAGCGATTGAGCTGGTCCTCATAGATTTGAGCGTGGCCAGTGAGGCCAGATTTTCTCCAAGTCCTTGCAACCCTGTGTGCATTCACGTTTGAGCTCCCCGGGGTTCAACATTATACCAGGGGTGTGGTTTTTTCCGCCCGAGACGCAGTGCGATTTGATTGGGGCCGCAACATCCAGCCGTTGTACGTTTCAATTGCTGCATCAGAGGCAGAGTGAGCCGAGATCGAGAGAGACGAACGGACGGCACGACACGCTCCGTTTGACGCCTGCAGACGCCTGCAGACGCCTCCAGCGCGATGGGCGAAACGTCGCGAAGGAGAGAAAGGACACACGCGATGTGGCGATTACGAAAGAACGGCCTAGCAATTCTCAGGAATTTGTTCACTCACATTTATCTTTTGGAATAAATAGCACAGGTGGTGGAATATTGGCTGAAACCTGCAATCAGTTTTGCTTTAAAGATTCTGCAGGAAACAAGGACTGTCGGCCGTATGCATTAGATATATTATTCCCAAAGTGACACCAACATACCTTTAAAATATAGTTTGCTGACCATTTGTCCAGAGGCACATTTTGGAACGCAGTTTGGTTTATAGGTATTAAATGATTTTAAAGTTCGCCAATATAAACAGGTCAGTCTCTAAATCCAGTTGCACAACCGGTATAATTTTGGTTGAATTGAGACTTGGAATGCTGGAAGGAGATTTTAATCATACGCAGTCCACCAAATGCGTTTTATTTCTACAGTGATTAACTACAAATCTATGGCAAACTCAGAAATCAATTGCATAGCTGTAGCGTATATTGATCAAACATTTCACCGGTCTACCAAAGTGAGAACATTAATAAGATGGATGTGGCAATTGTATATTAATTGCATATTTAAAAATAGGGTCTGGTCGGTGAACCCTTCCCAACCAGCGAGTTATGGCCGTTAACCTTGAGTCACACAACTCCATCAACCACAACACATTTAAAAACTTCACCCTTGCTGTGGCACACAATTTGGAACAAAGACACTTGAGTTTATGGGCACATTTTTGGGATTTCTTAAAGCACGCTTCTTGAATACGCACCAAAAGAGAACTGCTCATATGCCAATCTTGGACTGCTGACTGGGAAACATTCAAACATATTTTTTTTTCAGGGCCCCGTAGTGCATAGTGTATCTTTCAGCTATAGACTCCAGCTCTGTGGCATATCTATCCATGAGCTTTGAGGAAGGGTCAATGCCTAAAACATCACGCGTTTAATGTTCTGCATCTTGGGCAGGGTTATTGACGAATGTGTTGAGTTTGTTATTTGTGCTTATGTACCATTGGCAAAGCGGTATCCACAGTTTAATATGTCAGACTTATGAGGTATTAAAAATATGGATGCACGTTAACGTGTGTTTATTTATTATCCGAGAAAGTAAATACTTACAGGCAATTGAAAAAAAAAACAACCCACGTAAATATAATTTAAATTTCCCAAGCATTAAATAACATCGAGCTCGGCATTATAATGCAGTCAATAGTTGTGCTGAGTGTGGGTACTTCGAGGGTGGAACAACCTGGCCGAGTGTTGGGAAGATCGTTAAACCCCCAAAAAGCAGAGCACACAAACATAAACAACCGCTTTTCAAACGTATTATTTACTCTGACAGGTATCCCATTTGGAGAAAGCGTGAGGCCATGCGCCGCACTGCAGGTTGAATGGAAGTTCGAGACGGACACCTCTGCCTATTACACTGACAGGAGTAATTCTGCAATTGTAATATCCGGCGATTGCCAAGAGGTCGCGATGGTCAATGCCACTCTTACCCTTATACATCGTCATCGCTTGCGAGTGACGTCTCTCACAGCCGTTGCGACGCGAGCACCCATTTTCCAAGCCCTATTTTTCATCGTATCCCATCAACTGATGCCAGATCAGGGTGGCACAGTGGCGCAGTGGCGCAGTGGCGCAGTGGAGCAGTGGCGCAGCGGCGCCGTCGCCACACAGCAAGAAGGACCTGGGTTCAACACCTGGTCCGGGTGTCTGTTTTCCGTGTGTCAGCGTGAGTTTTTGCCGGTTACTCCGCCTGCCTCCCACAGCCCGAATAGCCGCTGGTTCAGTTGTATCGCCTGCTGACCGCACGTTCCCCGGTGCCCTGCGATCGAGCGGAGCCTCATCCTGAGTACGGCCCTGCTTTGCACCCCGTGTCAGCTGGGATAAGCTCCGGTCCCCGCAGAGACTCTGTACAGAGAGGGCTCCGTAGTGGATTAAGCAGGGACCGAAAATGAATAAATAGTTTAAGATCATCCCACGGGGCATCATGAACCCGGTCGCACATCCATGTGTTTTACCGACCCTTCAACACCACCTCTTCTCAAAAACATCCACGACTATTTCGGCGCCCTGTGTCTGCCGGGATAGGCTCCAGCTCACCGCGACCCTGTACAGGACTAAGCGGTTTCTGACAATGAGATGAGATAGGAGGCTCCGTTCTTGCCAGGCGGTGATCCCGATTACGCACTTTCCCTATCATGCCACGCAATTGTCAGACTCCTCCACACAGCTCATGCTAGAATATCGTGTTGTTATATTTGTAATCAAATGAAAATGTAGAAATAAAACATTGTTGTGGATTTGGAAAATACTGACGCTGCTGGCAACAACGATACAATGTCGCGCCTGTGGACTCTGACCTTTGTCAATTGTTCCTGGAATAAAGCAACTCCATGCAATAGACTTAGCACATACATAGTACCTACATATAAATAGAAGTCACACACACGACACACACAGCGCTACGCTGTAGAAGAGATTTGACACATACATAGTACCTACATATAAATAGGAGTCACACACACGACACACACAGCGCTACGCTGTAGAAGAGACTTGCCACATACATAGTACCTACAAATGAATAGAAGTCACACACACGACACACACACAGCGCTACGCTGTAGAAGAGACTTGACACATACATAGTACCTACAAATGAATAGAAGTCACACACACGACACACACAGCGCTACGCTGTAGAAGAGACTTGACACATACATAGTACCTACAAATGAATAGAAGTCACACACACGACACACACACAGCGCTACGCTGTAGAAGAGACTTGACACATACATAGTACCTACATATAAATAGGAGTCACACACGACACACACAGCGCTACGCTGTAGAAGAGACTTGACACATACATAGCAGCTACATATAAATAGGAGTCACACACACGACACACACAGCGCTACGCTGCAGAAGAGACTTGACACATACATAGTAGCTACATATAAATAGGAGTCACACACACGACACACAGCGCCTGAGGATGCCTCTAACATACGAGGCGAAACGTCGCGAGGTGGAGAGAGGGAGCGATCGACGCGGCTGTCCCGAGAGAGCAGCTTTTCGAAGCAATCATCGCGCATCGAGCCGTGAAAACCAACATCGTTACAGTTGACGTATCCATAAGATAAGCACGACTGACACACATGCATAATTCAAAACTAGGTCCTGTGTTGCTTAGAACAGCCATGTGGGTCGCGAGCCATCAGTGGGTCCGGAGCGACACCTAGTGGTCCGTGGAGACCAGAGCCAAGTGAGACAACTGAACTTTGAAGTATGAAAGATTGAGAACCCCTGGTATCGAGCACAAATATATGGTTTTTAAAACTGACACCCAGCGTAACCTCGTCTCATTTCGTCAGAAAACCGCTTAGTCCTGTACAGGGTCGCGGTGAGCCGGAGCCTATCCCGGCAGACACAGGACGCAAAGTAGGGATATACCCACGATGGGACGCCAGCCCATCACCGGCCATTGCGGGCAATTTAGTCTGCAAGCCACTTAACCTATGCAGTGGCATGTTTTTTTGTACTGTGGGAGGAAACCGGAGTGCCCGGCGAAAACCCACGCGGACACGGGTAGAGAACATGCAAACTCCGCACAGAAAGGCACCCGAGCCGAGATTCGAACCTGGGTCCTTCTTGCTGTGAGGCGACAGCGCTACCCGCTGGGCCACCGTGCCGCCCACCCAGCGTTACGTGACGGGATCTTGATAAACGTGCACATCGCCAGATCATGATACGAGTCACAATCTGTTGGAGGATCCACCCACATCGGCGAGATGGTGGGATGTGGCGGCAGCTTGGAGGAGAGAAGGATTCATCCAGCAGTGGATCGATCGCGGATGATGAAGATGATTGCGATATCAGCGACAAATAGCCTGGGACATTACCAGACAATTGTTGGCCTCTGTGTGCGGTGTACACACACTAAAATGAAATGACGAAATCAATGTACCATCCTGTGAACATTTTCTTCAAACTGCTAACTTGTGTCCCTTGAAAGCGCTGTGGGATTCGGCCAATCAATTGCGCAATCAATCAGTCACTTTATTTCAAGCCAGTTGAGATGTTATTGAGTTATTGAAGCACAACAACTGCCTACCTTTGTTGCAACTGCGGGGAAGAGCGATCACGTGACAAAGCCGCGGATACACTTGAACGTGGACTGCTCTGCGAATACGTTTTATCAGTATAGCCGTGTCGAGCGCGCCCCCAGCCCCCTACCCCCACCCGCTCTCCTGCCAAGAAGGGAGCACGAACGCTTTGGCGATCGTGGAGCCGTGACAACCTTCATCTGTACACCGTGACAGTGTCAGACCGCAGCGAACGGTGCCCTCTTGTCATCAGCAGCCGTGATGGATCCACTGCTGGATGAGCGCCTCCCCGAGCAGCCCGCCGTCTCTTGACGGCCTTAATCGGCCGCGCGCCCGCACGTGAAGTGAATCGATCGCTCCGACTCCTCGACGTACGCGCTCTCAAACGCGATGCGCTGTGATTATAATTATGTTCAACTTGACGAAGAGATCGATGGGAGGCCCATCACGTGGGTCCGGACAGCGACAATAGCAGTACACTCTAAAGAGCAGTATCGAAGGACATTTGTTCAAAAGCAATTTCGTTTTTTACAAAGCTTGAACAATTTTAAACCAAAATCGATCATCGAAACAAAAGCTTTGGTAACGTGGTCAATTTTTTTTTTCAAAACGGCGTGCGCTAATTATAGCAAAACGGGGAAGTTTAAGTAGCGGTGGAAGGATTGTAAACAAAGGTGCCATTCACCGTGGGGAGATGGAGCTCCACCGTGGGGAGATGGAGCTCCACCGTGGGGAGATGGAGCTGTACAATGAGTCGGGTGTGCGGGTGCCGGGTGGATTTTTTACATCGCGGGATTGCGAGGAGGCACTCGAGGGCCCAGACGGGACTTCATTCGGCGGTGGTTTTGTTATTTTGTACACGGACCTTGATGACGACAACATGGAGCGTGCTCAGTGACATCAGCTGGGAAACCCTGAGATGAGCTTTGCCCAAACAATCAGCTTCAAGTCGCGATGCGGAGAATAATACACGAGCCACATGTGGACGTTAGAACAACTGCCTGCGCGCTGATAAGCTTGCATCTCGGAGCCTGAATTCAGAACCCATGGTGAATATATAACAATTTAACCGACGCACTTTTGTTATTTTTTTTTATAAACCGAAACAATTAAATTGGTAGCATGGGTGTCTGTACGCTCGAAGTCGTATCTGCATCAGTAAGGCATATTTCTCGCAAAACCTGAGGGATGCCTTTGTTTATTTATATATTGAGCCTTGAACAGCAATGATATATTACGCACACTGTCCATCTTCGACACGCCGCAATAACTACGGCATTATGACCGTCGCGGCCCAACCAAACATTTATGAAATACCGCAGTGTGATCCATAAACAGAAGGTCGATATTAAAGTAATACACAAGCAGCTGTCTGGCTTATCCTTTGCCCTACTCTTCGATGTGAAATTTTCAAAAATGTTCTCCCCCCCCCCCGAAAAGTGTTCAACAAACGGATCCCATAAACATGTTTACCAGGTCATGGGGATAATGCAATCAGAGGATGCGTTCTTGGCACAAACAGGGCACGCACGCTGATACAGCAGGCAAGTGGCCTAGGAACAATGGGCACCACAAACCGGTGATGAGCCTGAAGTCGGTGATGTTCGGTTGAGAAGCTCAGCTGCTGAGCAATCAATTAACGCTGTCGACTTTGCATTCAATCCGAGTGAATCTGGGGCGACGCGGCGAGAAGCGCTGCCACATCAGAGCCTGTAGCACCTGGGTTCGATTACCAGCCCGGGTACCTTACCGTGTACAGTTCGCATGTTCTCCCCGTGTCCGAGCGGGTTCCCACCGGGTACTCCTGGTTTTCTCCTGCAGAACGAAAGGCACGCCGCCTCGGTTAGTGGTTCTGACTTAATGGCCCCCCCAGTGCTCGGCCGCCTTTGCCTCCCTGGTGGCAATGTTTACACACTGCACTAGCTACTCATTTGAGGCTGAGTCGACCTAGGGGAGGCCCAGGACCGGTTCAGAAAATCGTCACTGGTGTTGGCCGTGAGAGGGATTCGAACTCGAGTCGCCGGGTTTGTAGCCCGGCGCTGCGCTAACCGCTGCGCCACCGCTCCGCACAATTCCCATGCATCGATCCGTGACACACCTACATCAGTACATCTCTTGAGAGACATTCTCGCACAGTGAGGGGTCCCTCGCTTAAAATGGCAAGTCAGCGATCCACGATAAGCGGCAGCAGTTACCTTGAGTCTCGTGGGATTTGAAAAAAGTATTTAATTACCAGCCCATTCCACTACTCAACAACATTCCCACCGATATGGGCACAACTCCTGCTGCGACGGCGATGAGGTTGTCATCAGCACCACGACCATCATCGTCACTGGGTATTCTCAATACGCTCCTGCAATAAACCACAATAACCCGATAGTCTCTCTCTCTCTCTCTGCAATGTCAATGTTTTACTTTGGTTCACTGCTGCTGCGCTCACGCGGTGCCACGAACCTGCGTTGTGAAATAACCGGGGCCACGGGCAGACGAGATAATCCGCGCGGAAAACGACGAAGATTCCAAAACTCGAACTCGGCACAGAGAGAAGTGCGCAGAAGAACCACGCGATGGGCGCCCAGTTCTGATCGTGGATTTACAGAACGCACTCATGGGTTTCTAGAAACCGGTGAATGGATTTGCCGAACTGGTTAATGGAAATTTATTCGCTGACGCACCTGATTAACCGGTTTTCCACGAACACAACTTCCGTAATTGGCGGGGGCTCATTAATTCCTCGCGCCACTGATGCGGAGCGGGCTTACCGGTAGACAAGGCTGCCAGAGGGCCTTTCAGGAGAGTGTCGCACTTTGGCCCGCTCTTCAACACTACCACGATCAGCTTCAAATCTCGTCTCAAGACTCACGTGTTCCATAAGGTTTTCAAGTCATCTGGCTTGGACTGTTAACGCAACTCGTTGTTATTGTGCCGGGATGATGGCTGGCTGCTGACCTGCGCCTGCTAGGAAACATTTATTCCTTCCTTATGTGTTGAACAATTATTTTGTATCGCTTATTTCATGCCCTTATATAAATTATAGCCATTATTTGACTTTCAGTTGAACTGTCCTGATGTTGTTGACATGCCGTTTCATCCAAAGCTCAGATTTGTAACAACAACAAAAACAAAGAAACGTTTTTGTTGCTGATTTGCTGTTCTTATGTCGTTGCTGTTGCTGACATATCGTTCGTTCCACAGCTCTGTGCAGCGCTCTGTGACCCTCGGGTGAAAAGTCGTGCAGGAGTAGTTTCGGATTTCATTAAGGATGACGCGTCACGGCGCACCGCTCGGCGCGACGCTGCAACAGCGAGCCATTACATGTGGCGCATCATTCCACCCCCGAACCCATCGACAGGGTCAGCATCTTGGACGCAATCGTTTAGCCTTAAACACACGCGGGCTAACGAGGTTAATTGTCCTGCTGAGTAAATTGCCCTACCCTACCCTACCCCGTGCCCTGCGATGTACTGGCGTCACATCCGGGATATAGTTCCGCCTTGTGCCCTCTGTCTGCCGGGATAGGCTCCGGTCCCCCCGCGACCCTGTGCAGGCTTAAGCGGGTATTGATCGTGTTGATGATGAGACAAACTGCCTTATGATAGTGCTACCCCTCCTCACTCTGCCAGAGAACTGTCATCTCACAGCTAGAGATCCCTGGCTTCCCAGCTCAGGCGCATTTCCGTCTAAGATTTGAATGTCCTCCTCGTGTCCGCTTGGGTTTTTTGCTGAGTACTCCAGTTTCCTTCCGCGGTACAAAAACACACTGGTGTGGGCTAATGGTGTATTTATCGCCCGCATAACTGCGGTGGTGGCAATGTCCCGGGTTCTCCGGTTTGCTCCCGCAGTCCAAATATTTTTAATAACTTTGACAAATGTATATTTTTTGTCAAAGTTACCTTGATTAAACGATCGTTTTAACGACCTACCTACACCACACCGGTTACGAATAAAAGTCTTTCGACATTTCATTGCAAAAGAAATTTTGGGCGGAATGAAGCAAAAATATTGTGGATGAATCCGTAGAGATTTCAAGTCCTCCAGCTAGAGCTATTGATGCGGCTCCGTGTTGTCGTGCCGGGATGTTGGCTCTCTTCCGACTTGTGCCTGCTTGGGAACATATATTCCTTCCTCCAGCTTGGACTGTTGATGTGGCTGAGTGGTGCCGTGCCGGGATGTTGGCTCTCTTCCGATCCGCACCTGCTCGGCAACATATGTTCCTTCTTTGTTTGTTCAAGGAATTATGTTTTTTTACTGACTTTATGTCCTATAATTTTTCGCTGCTGTTTGACTTTCGGTTGAACTGCTCTGATGTTGTCGTTGACATGGCGTTCTCGCCACAGCTCGGATTTGTAAAAAAAAAAGTTATTGTTGCCGATTTGCCATTCTGTCGTTGCTGTTGACGCGACGCTCTCTCCGCAGCTCTGTGCAGCGCTTTGTGACCCTCGGGTGAAAAGCGCTCTATAAATGCAATTATAATTATTGCATAGGAGAGAACTTGGCAGGCATTTACACGACATCCTTTAGGGACAATCTCTGCCTGCCCGTGAAACGGTGCCTGCCAATCCAACCACGTCGCCTACAAAGGAAATACACTGCCACTTGTTCGATGCCGTCAACAGCACCGCAGGAATGTAGCTGGAGGTTTAAAAAAAAATAAACACAAGCCCCATTCCAGAGCAGCGAATAAAAACCAAGCACCTCATCGCGAGATCTGCACCGATTGCGTCACCGCTGTAATACAACAAAGCTTGTCAAGTACACCTACATGGCGAATGTGTTTAAACGGAACGGACTTAAGAGGCGTGCTGTCACACCTTTAAACGCAGACAGCAATTATAAAGCCGTGTTTCTCTCCAGGAGCTAAATTGCTGGTGAATGGCGCACATGGTACGAACAGGTAATTACGTACATTTAAACGTATTGCCAAGCGTTTTGACCTGCGTGCATTAAAATATATATGAAGCTGCCACGTTGATATAAAATATACATGAAAGCACTGCAGTGGCATTATTTAACCAGCCGCGTTTGTATTACAACAAATGTGTCCCCCACCTCGTATGCGATGCTATGGCACGTTTGTAATACTTTCAGGCCATGCAATCAATTACCATGCTCCAGTTGTGTCTTGGGCTACAGGTATGCACGCTGATAACCCTGACACACACACACACACACGGGTCTGTGCGCGAAGTGTAACACTTGCAATTAATGCAGGGCACGACTTCCGTTTGTTTACGCCAATGACTATGACGCTGCATGCATGCGCATCTCACAAGGCTCCGTGCAATGGGAGAGGGCCTCTGCATTATACTGCGTGGTGCAGATGTCTCATGACCCCCCTCTCTAAGTTACCCTGAACGTTTGTATCCACTGCTTCCTATTTTTCATAGTGTTATCAGCCAGTTAATTCATGGGGGCTTTTGTTGTTGAGATAAATCCGAAGAAAACCCACGTAGAACAGGGGGAGACCACATAAGCTCCACAGAGAAAGGCGCCCAAGGTGGGTATAGAACCACATTGTGCAAGGCAGGATGTCACCACTGCACAGACACCCTGCCTCCCGTGTATTTCATATTGCTGATGAACGAGTTCATGTACTTGTGATCCTCGGGTGAAAAGCGCTCTGAAAGTGCAATTATTATTATTATTGAGGAACGACTTGCAGTGAACGCGTATGGACTCATAAAAACAAACTATCGCATAGAGTAATAAAAAAATATATCAAGAGGAGTTCACAAGACATCTGTACCACCATGTGCAGTGTTGCTCCCGAATCCTGCACTGTTCAAAATTTCATATTCTGGTTAGAACTCAGCGCATTATCCCTCCATCGTTATTAAACCAAGTACCACTTTGTGCAAAAGGTCAACAGTGGAAGCAGCCACACAAGAGTCTGTACCTTGGCATATTAATGTGCAATTCTCACCCCTGGGCCTCGCTAAGGAATACCCCAGGCGCACGTGAGCTTACAGACACTCCAATTTGAGTAATCACGCACGTAAAAAAACAACAACAGTGCACATCTATAACTCCGTTCATTAAAATGAATGATAACAGACGAACGAAGAAGTACTTTGCAGGAATGACCCATAAAAGCCAATACTACAACTAAAGGATGCACTATTTCAAGGACAATTTGAACGTAAATAAGTGGCACTTTAAATCCATTAATCGATGGGGTCGCGTAAAAGAGTGCACTTATATGACTGCTTTGCTATTAAGTCGTTAACAGTATTAGCATGATGTGTCTGACAAGGGCTAGCTGATAGAAGAGTCGATCATACCCTTAAAACGTGCTAATGAATGCACGACATTTGCATAAATTGATGGTTAATTACGTCTCAAAAGGAGCAAACTGAGAAGCTCGCCTGCAATATCTACGCTCTCAGCAATTAGCTCGGAATTGAAATGGGTTTTTTTTAATCACGTTAAGCTCGCGCCTATGAAAATTTGGAGGCGCGCTTGAAAAATCTTGCCGTGTTTACACTTGCACGCCCTGCCGATGTTTACACGTTCCACGGGAATCCTTGTTTTGCACGCACACATAAACACAGCGGAGATTGAGAAGAGTGCTGGTGTTAAACCGCACCAGTTGACCACGCTTACAACATTATAAAGACGGTCACAAACAAGGACACTGCAACAATATGCAGAAGGCACTGACCAATCGCCTAACTTGTAAATCCAACATCTGTAGGTGAGGTTCATTGGCGAGCCAGCAAAAGCCAGAATGTGACCGCGTGCAGCATCATGCCACCACTATAAGCTGAAATATAATCTCATCTCATTGTCTGAAGCCGCTTAGTCCTATACAGGGTCACGGTGAAGCCGGAGCCTATCCCGGCAGACACAGGGCGCAAGGCAAGGATATACCGACGATGGGACGCCAGTCCATCGCCGGGCACTGCGGGGCAATTTAGCCTGCGAGCCAATCAACCTATGCAGCAGCATGCTTTTTGGACTGTGGGAGGAAATCGGAGTGCCCGGCGAAAACCCACGCGGACACGGGGAGAGCATGCAAACTCCACACAGAAAGGCACCCGAGCCGAGAGATTCGAACCCGGGACCTTCTTGCTGTGAGGCGACAGCGCTAACCACTGGGCCACCGCGCCGCCCCTGAAATATGATAATAGCAATTCTAGAGCGCTTATCACCCAAGGGTAACAAAGCGCTGCGCAGAGCTGTAGAGAGAACGGCATGTCAACAACAACAAGTTGGTCAATTGAGTTCAATAATGCCAATGATTTAATAATGGGTATAAGGTAACAAATGAAATAATTGGTAAACAAATAAATGAAGGATTAGTGTTCCTGAGCAACGCACAGATCAGCGGCGAACCAACTCGCAGCGCTCCTTTTGTTTCGTCATCGCTCTCGAATTTCCATGCCCACGATCATTGTCTCAGATGACGTGCACCGAAGGAGATGCAGCAATGAAATGAGTCCGTGGGTAGGTGTTGGGACAACACAGGCGTTTGATGGACGTTAATTATTACCGCAGGAAGTCGCTTGCAAACTCTAATTGCGGGCTTCCTCTCAACGGATCGTCAGGAGTAAGGCGGAAGCTTGTGTGTGGGGGGGGGGGGCTTCATTCAGCAGTGGATTGACCATGGCTGATAATGAAAAGCCCAACTCTCTCGTATTCCTCAAGAAAAGTGCAACTGGGTCGTCTCCCGCCCCCCCCATCTACCCTGTACAGAACTAAGCGGGCATTGATAATGAATGAATGAAACAGTGGCAGGCGCCACTGGAATGATTTAAATCAGAGCCAACGTGTGTGGAACACAACGGGGTTGGTACGCATGTACAAAACTCGCGTCATCCTATCAAGGCATCGTTGCGAAATGTTGCCTCCTGCGGCCGAGTGGCAGAGTGGTGACATCTGAACCTCAGAGAAAGACAGTCCTGCCCAAGAGAGTTTCGACTCCTGCCTCGGGCGCTCGTCCGTGTGGACTTTGTGTTCTCTCTCTCTGGTCTGCATGGGTTTCTTTGGGGTTCTCAGGTTTACTCAGGGCGGCGCGGTGGCCCAGTGGTTAGCGCTGACGCCTCACAGCAAGAAGGTCCCGGGTTCGAATCTCTCGGCTCGGGTGCCTTTCT
>JAZEWT010000014.1:20103289-20119478 GCA_036362905.1 Mordacia mordax | reverse complement strand
GGGGGGGGGGGTCCTCGTCTGCGGGATGACCGCAGCACGTACGGTCATCCCGCCTCCTGCGTCATTGCGTACTCCGACGCTGGCGCCCACCGCGAAGGCGGAGGACGCGTAGTATTATCACGGTTATTACACGCGCGGTATTAACCAGGGTCGCCTGCTGGGCGCGAACCGCGATCGTCGGGGGGAGGAATCTGGGTCGTTGTTCTACCGCGGGAAACGTAACGCGTGCACATTTCATGGAGCGCCACATCCCTCGCCTCGCGATGTTTTATAAACAATACGCAGAGCGCGAGGACTTTTTCGAAGTGACAAAAATTGTTATAGCACGCATAAAAGATGTTATATATTCGCTGTTAAAGTCACTAAGTGTAAATATCCACGAGAGTGCACGGCGCTCCTACAGCAGGACATCGTACAAAGTAAGACGTTCCGCTAGGAGATAGCGCCAGAAAGATATCCTCCTCTACCAAAGAAACACTCCCGCAATCTGTGAGAATTTTACAGCCGTGTCTATAAACATTATGAAACATATTTCTGTTCAGTAATAATTATGCGGCGCATGCAAAATGATGATAAATTGTGTCCGTAATTTATTTACATTCGCCCCGCATGACGACTGGAACCAAACGACGCGTACACACTCACCAAAACCACCCACACACCTGCAATTTCATTATTCATTCGCGTAATTAAAATGCCACAGTGCTGCAGGAACAGTGTGCTTAGTCCTGGGATGGAGCCTATCCCGGCAGCAAGAGGGCGCAGGGCAGGCTGTACCGAGGATGGAACGCCGGTACATCGAAGCGCACGTTTTTTGTTTTCAGGGAAATTTACTCGGCAGACCGACTAACTCGGGCAGCAGCTTGTCTCTGAACGGTGCGAGGGAACGGGAGCAACTGGTGAAAATCCGCGCGGACACCGGGAGAGAATGCTCAAACTCCGCACAGAGAGGCTCCCGAGCCGGGAATCGAACCCAAGCGCATCTTGCAGTGCGGCAGCGGCGCTACTCGCTGCGCTACCGCGCCGGGCTGAGATGCTCACCCGACGCGACCAGTGAATCCCAGAGGTCATTAACGGCGTGCGCGTGTCCCGCGTTAATGGACGCAGTGATTGAGAGAAGATTTCCCCGTCTCCTCGCGTTGCCCATCTAAGAATCGTGCCCCGGGGGGCTTCTCAAATCTCTCCGGGACCGCGTGAAAGGTCTCAATGCGGTGCGCTCTCGCTCGGCATCGAGTCGCTATGGAGAGCAACGAGAACCGCCCCACCACCGATCCCACCGCGTGGCCCCTGAGATGTCAGTGAATATTTATTTAAGCTGGAAAGAGCCGTTAATCTGTCTGGCTTGTTTTAACAGTTGTCCAGCAGGGAAGGGAGCAAGTAAGTTACAACCCCTCAGCGTATCGGTGGCAATTATTTACTCGATACAATTAACCTCGGCAGCAGCACGTTCGGTTTTTGTGTTTACTGTGGGAGGAAAGCAGAGTACCTGAAGACAACCGACACGGACAGGTGGAAAGCATGCAATCTCCGCACGGAAAGGCACTCGGATGGAGAAATCGAACCCAGGGGCCTTTTTTACTGAGTGACAGCTGCACTACTCACCACCACGGTAGCGCGCCTTCCTCGCAGCGCGGGATGGTGACCTCGAGGTGAGACCACCATGACCCCCGATTGCAGTTTAAACAGACCCCCCCGCCCCCCCCCCCTCCCCTACCCCACAAGGCTTCATTCAAATACACACTGACATTTGGCTGCAGGTGCGCAGCAGACGTTGAAGAAGCGGTGCGCTCCATTATGCGGAGGCATCGCACGCATCAGCCTGCTCGCAGGCGCTAAGCCGTCCCAGGGCGATGCCATTGCGGAGCAGCGAGCCACCGCCTCGCCAATGTTCCGCACAAGAGGAAGGGCGTCGTACGCAGCGAATGCGACAAATTGCTAGGCTGTGCATGCGCGCGGGTAAACAGCCTCCATCCAGGGGCTTTAAAGAGTGGTCAATTATTCAGGCAGGGGCTTCTCGAATTAATTCCATTCCAACCTGCGCCGCGACGTTCAGTTATCAGCGGCGCTGTGCCGAGCATCATTACGTAACGCGCGTTTTGTGGGAGCCGGATAAACTGGTTCTCTGCGCATTCCGCCAATGCGAGGCTATCCCGCGAATGCGAGGCTATCCCGCCAATGCGAGGCTGTCCCGCCAATGCGAGGCTGTCCCGCGAATGCGAGGCTGTCCCGCGAATGCGAGGCTGTCCCGCTGGCAGTTTGAGTTCCTGTAAAACGCTGCGTTTGGTAATTCGAGAATGACCACAACAAAAATCATTGCGTGTGATTACCGGCTACGGGTTAAAACTCCGTCGTGATGGATGCATGCGTGATTATGGTTAATTATTCTGACACGAGTCATAATTGTGGACGGCACGGTGGCCCAGTGGACAGCGCTGTCGTCTCACAGCAAGAAGGTCCCGGCTTCGAATCTCGGCTCGGGTGCCTTTCTGTGTGGAGTTTGCATTTTCTCTCCCCGTGTCCGCGTGCGTTTTTGCCGGGTACTCCGGTTTCCTCCCACAGTCCAAACAACACGCTGTTGCATAGGTTAACTGGCTTGCAGACTAAATTGCCCGCAGTGCCCGGGATGGACTGGCGTCCCATCGTGAGTATATCCCTGCCTTGTGTCCTGTGTCTGCCGGGAGCGCTTTTCACCCGAGGGTCACAAAGCGCTGCACAGAGCTGCGGAGAGAACGGCACTTCAACAACGACATTAGAACGGAAAATCATCAACAATAATAATTTTGGGTTTTTTTTATATCCAAGCAAGGCAACGAATTGTGAGCGCTCACGGTTACGATTCATTTCATGTTAAATTGCCTCGTTTGTAGTCTCTATTCAAGTTTAAATATATTTTTTCAATAAGGGGAAAAGACAAAATGCAAGGATCTGCGTGACCAAAATAATAGATGTGATAATGTGGAATAATGAGCAAATAATAATAAAACAGCAAGGACAAACCAAATACACACCAGAGTGAAAGCAACCACGTCACAGACAAACATACGGTAACGCGTAAACATAATTAATTCAATATTAACATTTAAAATGGGGGCGGCGCCGTGGCCCAGTGGGTAGCGCTGTCGCCTCACAATAAGGTCTCGGGTTCGAAACTCGGCTCGGGTGCCTTTCTGTGTGGAGTTTGTATGTTCTCTCCCCGTGTCCGCGTGGGTTTTCGCCGGGCACTCCGGTTTCCTGCCACAGTCCGAACAGCATGCTGCTGCATGGGTTAACTGGCTTGCAGACTAAATTGCCCCGCAGTGCCCGGTGATGGACTGGCGTCCCATCGTGGGTATATCCCTGCCTTCCGCCCTGTGTCTGCCGGGATAGGCTCCGGCTCACCGCTACCCTGTACAGGACCAAGCGGTTTCTGACAATGAGATGAGATGATTTATTATTATTTAAAACCTAACTAACCACACAGGACATCTGGACGAGCCTGTGCAGTTTGAAAGGAATGAAATCGTGCTTTGGCTCAAAACGTGCGATGACCTGTGCGGTTCATGTGAGACTTTCTGCGAATCGTGGACGGAAACGGGCCGCCAGGTCCATCAGATCTGTTGTGGTGGTGGCGCGTTGCACAGACAAGCAACTGTCAGCTGGCAGGCTGCCCTTGGTGATGCCATTCAGCTGGGAGTTAAAGATTCGAACCCGGGACCTTCTTGCCGTGAGGAGGCGACAGCGCTACCCACTGGGCCACCGTGCCACCCATAATAAATCATAATTCTTTAATTCATATCCCCGATTCGAGTTCATATACTGTTGAAGAAAGGTTTGTATCGAGCGTATGGGGCACAGGAACGCTCACAAGCAAGGAATCACAAGACAAGTGGACCACCTTGTCGTTTTAGGAACTGCGCTCACATGTGCAATGCAAATGATTGTTTTCCACGGTTGTTCTCTCGGCGCAGCCGTGTCGAGGGCCCCCTCGGGGAACTGAATATGTGCGCGCGATGAATCTTACACTCTAACTTAAGAAATGCCGCTTAAGCAGACTGTAAACCATTGCGCATATTATATATTGTCTTGATTGTGCATGTGTGGCTTTCCATTAGTGCAAAGAATCTTTTCTCTCTCTCTAAATGAGGGCATGAATAGCTCCGAAATTGAATGCGTGTGTGCGCGTTTGAAATTACAAGCTGTCTTTCAGAGGGATCTGGGTGACGGTGCGTGTGAATAATTGTACATATTGTATATTGTCATGATTGCACATGTTGTGGTTTGACAATTGGCTTCGGAGGAGCAATTAAAGCAGACTTTAAAAGTCAAAGTCTGACAAAGAACAGCGTTTGTAAAAGCGATGATCACGCATAGAGCTGCGAACACTTGCATCTGTAAAACCCATTATTAGCGCGACCCCTGTCCCTTGGCAATGAACGCGGAAATATCATGGAGCAGGCGAGGCGACGAATAAGTAGGAGGCAGGTGGGAGTTTGATGGAGAGAGTCGCGGCGCTGTGTTGTACATTAACCATTGCGGGTCAGAGTGCGTCTGTCTGCTGAAAATTAGCCACGTCCGTGGAGCGGCGAGCGAGTCCGCCAGAGAGCACGGCGTCTGACTCACAAGTGTTGATGGATGGAGCCGTGACCTCAGGGTCAATTGATGCTCCCCGCTCAAGGCAGCCCAGCGGATGATGCCCTCGTGGCTCAAGAAGCCTCCCCGGTGTTTTCCTGCGTTAATGATAGCCCGCAGGACTGCAGTTACAAATATTCTCCAAGTGTCCGTGGCTGTGTCGTCTGTGTGCGGCCTCGGTGTTGTTTGTTGAATGAAATCCACTGGGAGGGTTCGTGCTCCGCACTGATAACTTGGACGCCCCAAGATTGATTCAATCTCCCGGAGCAGAAATGGAAATTATTGGTCACGTTTTATGAAATTCCCTCCGGCCTCCGTCCTACCACAGTTGAGTGGTGGGGTAAAGCGTGGGCACTCGCTGTAATGGTAGGCTCAAGCTACCGAGAGGTACTTCATGTAAAGGGCCTTCCGCCAGCAGTGGCGAAAGCAGGATATTTCAGTGCTCGTCCTGTATCTATTATGGTTAAATGAAAATGTCTTAAATCATTTAAATATGTATTGGGCTCAGCTATAGCCTTGAGTCGCGGGTAGCAATTCTACGATTCTATGGCAGGCACCGATTTTATTGTACAATCAAGCACCGCCGACTCACCTTAAAAAATTGAGGTATCAACAAGTGGCTCTAATTTTACCGAGCCAAGAGAATTGACGATGATTGGTTGAGTTAATCCTGGCCAGGATTGTTATTAAAATCAACGTCACGATGATGCGGGTCCCTGCAGCACGGCTATCGTTGCGATTTCCGGCTGATGGGATGAGACCTGAGTCGCTGCAGGTACACCGCTGGCTAAAGAACACGGACTCATAACCCCCTCGCCACCGCCTCCCCCCGTAAGATGATCCATCTCCCATCCAATGCGATATTGCAAAGCAGGGCCAATAACCGAGCCATCAGTCGCACCGGCAGCATTACAGAGCAGTGGTGCAATGGTGATACTCGCTAATCATAGTTCTTGTTGTTTCAGAATAGCGGTGTCGAGCGCCCCCCACCCCCCCACCCCCACACACCGCTCTCCTTTGAGACGTTATCTCGGCCAACATTCGAGAGATCACAGGGCAGCGGCTTTCCTTAGAAGAGAACAGCTTTCCCAGGCATCGACGAGGGGCGGGAGAGACAACGGAACCTGGAACACACGAGCAAAGGACTCAGAAAAACGCCTGGGAAGAGAGAATGGATGAGAAAGTATGGAATGAATGCGGGCAAGGCGGCGAAACTGCCTTTGACATCGGTGAACATGGAGCAGAGCACGAGTAAGCGTTCACTGACTTCTCGAACGCCTGAGGATTCCTCCAACTTCAGTGGGAGGGGGGGGATGAAAGTGAAAGGGGGAAGCGCTCGACACGGCTGCCCCGAAAGAGCAGCAGCGCCGCTTGACAATCAGGAGGTGCCGGGTTCCGATTCCAGTTGGGAGTAAACATTGTGCCACAAGTATAATTAATCCGACCGCCTGTGGAAGTTAACGCGGCGCTGGTTCCGTGCGGAGAGCCGCCCACGCCAGAGCTACGTCATAATGTCGTCGCTGTGTAGCAGCTGCGGAAAGGAAACAAGCGAAGGATCGTCGCTCTCCTGAGCCCACAATCCTTTCACAGTGCCACTGTATTTATCAGCCACTGGGGGAGGACAACTGACATTCGCGCGGCAAATGAAAGCGTCAGAGGCAGGGCAACGGCAGCTGTCATGAGCTGAAGCACGTGGGTCAGTCAATGTTTCCTTAAGCTGGAAGCAAATCGTTGATCGACGCAGCGCTTTAAAAAAAAAATAACAGTTTTCCAGCGGGGAAGGGGTAAGCAAGTCACAATCGAGAACGATGCACCAGTAGATTAAAACACACACAAAATAAAGGTGGAAAAATAAAGCTGCAACGGTTTGTTTCACGTTACTTGCGGTGTCAATGAGTTGGGTTAAATTCGCAATCGGCGATTTGGTTGGGTGGAAAGTCCCAACAACAACAAACAACAAACAACAAACAACGCCTCGTATGTTAACGGAAATCGGAACGCGTTTACTCGACATTGGATCCTCTGAGCCCGGACACCGCAAGCATTGGATCCTCTGAGCCCGGACACCGCAAGCAGGGAGATGACACAACGGCAAATGATATTTTTTAAACCGGTGGAAAGTGAATATTGTCAGAAACCGCTTGGTCCTGTACAGAGTCGCGGTGAGCCCGAGCCTATCCCGGCAGACACAGGGCGCAAGGCAGGACTATACCCACGATGGGACGCCAGTCCATCATCTGGCAGTAAGGGAAATTTAGCCTGCAAGCCTATTATACCGATGCAGCAGTGTGCTTTTTGGACTGTGGGAGGAAAACAGAGTGCCCGGCGAAAACCCACGCGGACACGGGCAGAGAGAGAGCGAGAGAGAACACGCAAACTCCATACAGAGAGGCACCCGAACCAGGAACCGAACCCGGGACCTTCTTGCTGTGAGGCAGCGGCTCTTCTCACTGCGTCACTGCACCGCCCAACGCAACAATACATACAATGGACAAGGTACATAAATACACAAACTCACAGCACAAATGTATGCAAAGATGAAACCCAAACCATTCGATGTAACACGGCTCGATGCGTGATGATTGCTTCGAAAAGCTGCTCTCTCTCTCGGGACAGCCGCGTCGATCGCTCCCTCTCTCCCCATCGCGACGTTTCGCCTGCACGTTATGGACACTGCACCTGAGGATGCCCCTAATGTGCGAGGCGAAACGTCGCGAGGTGGAGAGAGGAAGCGATCGACGCGGCTGTCCCGAAAGAGCAGCTTTTCGAAGCAATCATCCCAGTGAAGAATTTCCACATTGCCATGAGAATACATTGAAGGAGCGTTTTGTAAAAAAAAAAATACGGCGCATGCACATTCCTTCAAAACCAGCGAAAGAAGGGATCTTAATTCAGTTAAATGCAAAAATTCATATGACGCTTCTTTGTTGTTTAAATAAACACTAACTGTACAATGACCATCTCTTATAACAGCTTCTACATTATGAACGCCGTTAAACAGAGTAACATCTGTACCTCCCAGCAGCAATATAAAACTGTGCAATTAAATTAATTATATCCAACGCTGGCTGCTGTCTTAGCGGACAGCGTCCGTTGCTTTTAAGGTCCGCTGTATTAAAAAAAAATACTGTCATAAGGCTCAATTGTTCAGTCAATTGTGACGGCATGAATTTCACGAGAGAACGACTCAGTTGATCGAGGTGACAGCAGAAAGGCAGGAAGACACCCAATGTGGTAAGCCAGCGCCAACATTTTCCAGACACGGTGTCCTGTATGTTAGGACGTTATCGACCAATTGTATTTTGCTGTTGTGGGAGGAAACTGGAGAAGCCGGAGGAAACCAACGCAGAACAGGGGGAGAGCACACATACGCACGCCGCACAGAGAGGCGCCCGGGGTGGGAATCGAACCTCTTACGGAAGGACTTCCTTTCTGTAATGCACAGCCACTATTAACATTTGTTTATTGCTAAATTAGTTTTAACAACGTAACCATTACCTCTTACCAACTCTTATTATGGGCTTAAAGGCAAGTAGTCTTATTATCAATGTTGCCTGGACAACTGAAGCAGTATAATTGATATCGTTAAGCCTTTTTCTATTAGAAATATTATACAGTATAATGAGCTGCAAGGATTTCATACACAGGGTTTACTTATGGATATAGCTTTAATAACGTCAAACGGAGGGGGGGGGGGCGGATGTTATGCTCAGATCATATTTTCTATGTTGTTCTGCAGTGATGTGTATATATTAAAAACATAATTATTATTGTTGCTGATATTGTTCTGTTGTTGGCGTGCCGTTCTCTCCTCCGCTCTGTGCAGCGCTTTGTGACCCTCGAGTGAAAGGCGCTGTAAAAATGCAGTTGTCATTATCAGTGAGCATTGAGGCAGGGTTCATCATCTGTTCCCAAACCTGGGCACCTGGTGGGAAGTTCCACAGTCCTATGGCGCGGACGAGTCTGTCCGTAATGCAATCGGTGATAACCAGGGATTGAACTCATGCCCTGTCCATTGCAAGCCGCTCGTGCTCCCCCCGTGTACTAATGTTCGCACTAATAATAAAAATGATATTCATTTAGTTATTTTACAGGGTGGTCCAAATGTTCAGCGACCTAAATTTAATCCCTGAAAATTTAATATTTTTGGCACGTAAGCATCATAGCAGTGACACACCGTCTATGAATTTTTTTTCAATCTGAAAATGAACAAGTAAGTGTTTTTGAAACGGAAATGAACGTGCAAAGGAAAATTAATGTTAGAATGTTAGGGGGGCGGCACGGTGGTCCAGTGGGCAGCGCTGTCGCCTCACAGCAAGAAGGACCCAGGTTCGAAACTCGGCCCGGGTGCTTTCTGTGTGGAGTTTGCATGTTCTCTCCCCGTGTCCGCGTTGGTTTTCGCCGGGCACTCCGGTTTCCTCCCACAGTCCAAACAACACGCTGCCGCATAGGTTAATTGGCTTGCAGACTACATTGCCCGCAGTGCCCGGTGATGAACTGGCGTCCCATCGTGGGTATATCCCTGCCTCGCGCCCTGTGTCTGCCGGGATAGGCTTCGGCTCACCGCGACCCTGTACAGGACTAAGCGGTTTCTGGCAACGAGATGAGATGAGAGAATGTTAGAGGTCAATTAAAGGCACATCACGAGACTTCTGAAGCACCTGTAGAGCGAGGATACTGGAAAATATATTATTTTAAACCTTTTATTATACGTATAAATATTTCTACGACGCCAAGGCGACGAAACAACACAAAACAGACAACGCACATTCATCCGTATGAAATCCCTGCGGTTAATTATACTGTGTAATATTTCTGTTAGCAAAGGCTTAACGTTCAAAATTATACTGCCTCAGTTGTCCAGGCAACATCGATAATAAGAAGCGTCGCCTTGAGCGTCACGATGAGTGTTTGTAACAGTTAAGGGCGCATTGTCCAAACTCAATTCACTGTGAACGAATGCGAGTGATACTGACCATGGTGATATCAATATTGCAGGTGAGATAAGCCATGCTTGCCCTCAGTGCCCGGTGATGGACTGGCGTCCCATCGTGAGTATATCCCTGTCTTGCGCCCTGTCTCTGCCGGGATAGGCTCCAGCTCACCGCCACCCTGTACAGGACTAAGCGGTTTATGACAATGAGATGAGTCTGCAAGCCAATTAACCTATGCAGCAGCATGTTTTTGGACTGTGGGAGGAAACCGGAGTGCCCGGCGAAAACCCACGCGGACACGGGGAGAGAATATGCAAACCACACACAGAAAGGCACCCGAGCCGAGATTCGAACCCGGGACCTTCTTGCTGTGAGGCGACAGCGCTGTCCACTGGGCCACCGTGCCACCCATTCTATAATACTACGTCATGTAATATTCTTACTAATTTAAACACTCCTGGAACAACCCCCACCCACCAACACCAATTTGCACTATCACGGTTAAGTGTGGCCAAAGCAACCTCTCCCGCAACCTCCGTAACTGACGAGGCTAGCGAAAGGCCTTTTTAAAGTCACAAAATGACAAAAGGTTGTAGTAAACTGTTATTTTTGTTACAGCATGCAATTAGCGTGGACAGTAATTGGTGTATACATTACAATAGCCATGGTTTTGAAACCGTTCAATCAACCTGAATCAGGGTTTATTTGGAGCAAATTACTCAAGTAGTACATTTCACATGGGGCACGGGGAGATACACATTAAAACGCTTCACTCACTGCTTTTGAAAAAAAAAAGCTTTGTCAAAAGGAAAAATCAATTCAACCCATCACTGCGTCATCGGTACTCCTGATCCCGACAAGAGATATATAATGATAATTATTTTTTTTTAGTAATCTATTCAAAACGTGGCAAATTTTTGGTCACAACTTGGGCGCACATAGAGTCACCCTTTATTCTTGTCAGAGAGAATAGAGGGCTTTTAATGGCCACGCGCTCTCTCTCTCTCTCTGAGATAACATGATGCGATAATAGTAGGCCGCAGAATTATGGAACCAAAGCAAAATTAAAAATGCCAATCTCTCAAACAATACCGCCAAAGAGGCGAACTGCAGCAGGAGTTTACTGCCACAATTATTTATCTTGCTTTTTTTATGATACATAAAGTTAATAGTGAACTTCATAATTAATTCAAATTCGTAGAGAGGCTAAAGCGTCAAGCTGTGAAAATTATCAACGGGACAATACTAATCTATGTCGGTGGCAGCGACGATCATTTTACATAATTTGTATCAAGATCCGTCCGCACACTCAGGATGCACGCTGAGATGTACGCGTGTGCAAATGGGCTATCGGCAAGTTTCGTAGGAAAGATTATCTGATCAAGGTACAAAAACACATCCAGTGCCGTCATATATAGCCATAACAGCTGTCATGATCTAGGATGTGACAGCTGTCAGTCAGTCTCTTCCCAGCGGTCTGATTGGCTGGAGTGCACGTGCATGCCATTGTACGTCCGATTGTCTGGAGGCCTGGTGTGAGTGGGGGTGGGAATACACTGGTTGTGGGTGGGCGTCGGAGGGGAGGGTGGGTGGGTGGGTGGGAGTGGGCAGGTTGAAGGGTGGGAAGGGATACGGGGCGATATAGGGTGAGTTGAGGTCAATGGTGTAAGTGCGGTGGGGGTCGCACCATTAGTATGCAGTGAACACACGACAGCAGGGCTTCTCAACCTCTCGTACCCCAAGTCCCACTTGGGTCTGATCTCCACGGACGACTCCTCGGTGGCACTCGTGGCCCACTCATGGGTCGCGACCCACCGGTTGGAAATGGTGGTACTACAGTATATAGCATACGGTACGATATATTTTAGTTCGACAATTGATTGGTATGGAAAATCTCATTAGCAGGGTGTTCAAAGGTTAGGTTGTCAGCTATTGGAGTGAACTACGGTTTACAAATGAGCCTAAATAAATATTAGTTTGCTTGTTTATTTAAGCGCGTATTTCGAATTATGCTTGAGGCGCTATACAGTAAACCCAAAATATGAAGTGTTAAAACCACAGCGATACCCGATAGCAAATAAACGGAGACTTAAAGTAAGCAATAAGAACGTACGCCTGTGGTTGATTGGCTCGCAGACTAAAATTGTCCCGCAATGCCCGGCGATGGACCGGCGTCCCGTCGTCGGGTGTATTCCTGCCTTACGCCCTATGTTTCCGGGATAGGCTCCGGCTTCACCGTGACCCTATATAGGATTAAGCGGTTTCAGATGAGCCTGAGGATGCCTCCAACGTGGGATGAGAAACGTCGTGAATGGGAGAGGAGCACTCGACACGGCCATCCCGAAAGGGAAGCTTTGGAGAGCAGTGACCATGCATCGAGACCTAAAAACCTACGCAAGCTCAGTAATGAAAAGATCGTCATAAGACGAGATTGCGCTTCCAACGACAAGATGGGTGAAATCGAATCTTCAACGCTCGACAAAACACTCTTTTTTTTCCACGTTAATTGCTCTCGTGCATTTTATCACAAAATAAATCGTGGCTTTGTGTTCCACGTACACAGGCTTCTCATGCTTATTAAAAAAAACACCCCACAATGTTTGAAGAACGGTGCTCATGGAAATCACACGTGACGCTCAGATTTCACTTTCATTCATTTTTAATGCTCGATAGCACCGTGTGCCAAGTGTCCCAGATAATAATTCTGTTACAAGTTATCTTAGATATGTTTTTTGTTTATTCAAGAAAGTGTTATTTGTGTGCCTAGTGAGCCGTGATTAAACTTAAATCGGTTGTGACAGTCGTGCCATTAGTATACAGTATACAGAGTCTACAGCAGGGATTCACAACCTTCGGTACTTCAAGGCCAACTTGCACCACTTGGGTCTGGTCTCCACGGATGCTGCTGCCTCGGAGCAAGATGTGACTGGGCTCGATGCCCGGCTCAGATGCCGCCTTTCTCCGTGCAGTTTGGGTGATCTCGCCGTGTTCGCGTGAGTGTACGCGGGCGATCCGGCTTCCTTCCACAGTCCGAAGACACGATGCCTCGATTAATTGTCCCGATGACTAAATTGAAGGCGGCGCGGTGGCCCTGTGGGTAGCGCTGTCGCCTCACGGCAAGAAGGTTCCGGGTTCGAATCTCGCATCGAGTGCCTTTCTGTGTGGAGTTTGCATGCTCTCCCCGTGTCCGCGTGGGTTTTCGCCGGGTACTCCGGTTTCCTCCCACAGTCCAAAAGCATGCTCCTGGATAGGTTGATTGGCTCGCAGACTAAAATTGTCCCGCAATGCCCGGCGGTGGACTGGCGTCCCGTCGTCGGGTGTATTCCTGCCTTACGCCCTGTGTCTCCGGGATAGGCTCCGGCTCACCGTGACCCTGTATAGGATTATGCGGTTTCAGATAATGAGATGAGATGAGATATCTTAGGAATCGAATGAATATGTGGCACGTGTTATACATCGTATTTAATATTATTTTATGCTGATATCATATGTTTACGCAACTAAGTCAGTCCAGGCAAGGCCACGGGGCACCCAGTTTCAAATATCGAGGAACAACAGTGTGAGCCGAGCAAGAATTGATGTTTCACGGCAAATAAGTTTTTATTTTTGTATTTACGCCGGAAGGAACCGTTGAGCTATGCAACTCGTTTGAACGGTTGCCCAGCGGCAAGGGGTAAGCAAGTTACAACATTGTCATTTTATCGGTCAACTGATAAATGAGTGTTTTTGTTTTTAATTTGTGGGAGGAAGCTGGAAAGCCCGGAGGAAAACCCGCGTAGAACCCGGGGGACAATACGCAAACTCCACATAGAAAGGCGCCCTGGAAAAGACTCAAACCACGTCGGGCAAGACCTTTCGCTGTGATGGCAGCACTACCCACTGCGCGCCACCGTGCCACCAGCTACGCACCACAATATATTAACACCCAATATTGGATGCAGTGCTTGATGGGCTTTCTTCAAACCCAGGAGCCAAAACAACCCACGTTTAGCCGTGTCCATGCCTTCAATCCCAACGCGAGTCATCGGCGACGTTTCGCCACGTCGAGAGCGGATACATTCATCCAGGCACCATCGTCACAACAAGGAGGAGGTTGAGCTCAGGAGATTTCACAAAACCGCCACCGCAAAAAATGGTGCCATCGTAAAAATTGGCTGGCCCTGAGATCCAAGGATCATACATTGATGACACGGTTCCTGCCCTGCTCATGCGGTGATAATTTGCTGCAGTCGTGTCTCCTGTCCTCCCAACTAGTGCCTAACCCCCTCAGGGCAAAATCCATCGTGAGAAATTACCAATGAAATTGCTGAACTATGGCATGAGAACAAAGGGCAACAATCTTGAAAATAAACCGCACGGCTCGCAGAGAGAGAGAGAGAGACACGAGTAAAGCGTTAAGGGGAGACCCGTCGTGTGTGTGTGTTTCTCCTCGAAAGATCGTGCATTCAAAAAAGTAAAACTAAGACAATGTACAGCTCATCATCGACAAGACACGCATACGGAGGCCCGAGGAAACCGCAGAGAGGGTGGGAGACAGCCTGGCGATGAGGCGGCGCCAACTCGCCAGACACTGCTTCTTGTGTGTTATGATGTCATTGGCCAATTAATTAATGATTGTGGGGTTATATTTTTATTTTAGTTGTGGGAAGATTACCGGAAAACCCCGCAAAAAAAAAGGGGGGGAGAACGCACAGGCGACACAGCATTCCGCTCGTGATGGAAGCCCAACCGCCTCGGGCATTACTTTATTTTCATTGAGGTGCAGATGTTGCCACTACAAGGACACCCTGCCACCATGCTAGGGTACACTTCAGGTGGAACGGTTGTGCTGTGGGCAGAGCTGCTGCCTCACAGCAAGAAGCCACCTGGGTTCAATTCTTTCTGTGTTGAGTTTGCGTGTCCCGTCTGTGTCAGCGTTGGGGTTTTTTTGCCAGGTACTCCAGTTTCCTCCCGCAGTCCAAAGACATGCTGCTGCCCAGGTTAATTGTACTGCTCACTAAACGTCCCTTCGTACCGTGAGATATTATAACTTCATTACGCCTCCCAGCTAGACAACCGTTAAAAAAAAGCTACATATCTGAACTATTTCTTCCAACTTATATTTTTAAAAATGACGGAATGTTTGTTAATTCCACGGAATGTATGTTTACCGGACACCCTAATCTGCATTCTTTATTCTTTATCTTTGGGCTTCAACAAAAGTTGATAAACGTATCCAATCATTTGCATAATTAGCTCCCGACTTCAATTAACTGGCCGATATTACACAGCAAGAGGTGTCTCTTGCGAGTTGGCGCCGGCTGACCACGTGGCGGTTACCTCGCTACGCTTCCGCAGCCACACCTCGCCCATGAACAGACGCGGCAATTTGCGTGGCGCATTGTACATTGCGTTATCCTCACGACTGTCGCACTATCGTCAAGGAGACAGCGAGTGACTGTGGAAATAATGCCTGATCATTCACTCCTCATGCGGACTTGTTGTAACCAAAGCGCACCTCCCCCGCTGGACAACCGTTTGAAAAAATAGCCGCATTGCTGCGCCTGAGGATGCCTCGAACGTGCGAGGAGGCGAAACGTCGCGAGGTGGAGAGAGAGGGAGCGATCGACGCGGCTGTCCCGAGAGAGCAGCTTTTCGAAGCAATCATCATGCATCGAGCCGTGAAAACCTACATAATCACAGCTATATTGCTTATCAAATAAAAAAAACTGACTGGACGGAACGTAAAGTTACGCAATGATCTTCGACGTACGTAGACGTCACTTATTATTTTAGACAAATATGGAAAAAGCGTGCATTTACGCTTTTTTCGCCTGAGCGCGCTGCAGTAATGTGGGAGAGAAATTCTTTGAGAGAGGGAGAGAGACGGAGATGCTATTAATTATGGAGGAGTCGGATGCTCAATGTCTCAGGGATCTTTGATGGTCTGTCATCATTCAAAGCAGAGCTGAAGTCAAGTATTTAGAGACACTACGGATTGAAGGTTACTCAATTATATCTTCCAAGCACACATCTGCACGATGAGTTAGTCAGCCTAACGTTTCGGGGGAATGCGCTGTTTTAAGCGTGAGCATTTCATTCCAAGAGCCGTGTCGAGTCTCAGATCTTCCTGATGATGCCTCCAACGGAGGGGGGGGGGGAGCGCTCGACACGGCCATCCCGAAAGAACAGCTTTGGAAAGCAAATTTTGTTTGGGAGTGGGCGGGGGGGCGGAGAAAATGGGAACTATTTAATGAGGATGAAATGGGCTTGAGCATTGTACGGTAAAGTCCGCCTTAAATTCCTAACCTCTTTGTAAAAGCCACTGAGATGAGAAGCTGATTTGTATATTTTGCGTTTGAGAGCGAGAGTTGAGAGCAGGGAGCGTTTCACAAACTTGAAATACAGGAACAGAATAAACATCTCCTCCTCACTGACAGATTCATTCATTTCATGTCCATCACACCAACAGTGCGTGTATATCTATCATTTGTATGTTCTCCCGCTCGTGTGCATGGATTTCCTCCGGGTTCTCCGTTGTTTTTTTCCCCCACAACTTACAAAAAGGGCGGCGCGGTGGTGCAGTGGTTAGCGCTGACGCCTCACAGCAAGAAGGTCCCGGGTTCGAGTCTCTCGACTCCGGTGCCTTTCTGTGTGGAGTTTGCATG
>JAZEWT010000014.1:20080709-20098035 GCA_036362905.1 Mordacia mordax | reverse complement strand
ATAAATAAATTCAAGGGGTGGCGCGGTGGCCCAGTGGTTAGCGCTGTCGCCTCACAGCAAGAAGGTCCCGGGTTCGAATCTCTCGGCTCGGGTGCCTTTCTGCGTGTAGTTTGCATGCTCTCCCCGTGTCCGCGTGGGTTTTCGCCAGGCACTCCGGTTTCCTCCCACAGTCCAAAAAGCATGCTGCTGCATAGGTCGATTGGCTCGCAGGCAAAATTGCCCCGCAGTGCCCGGCGATGGACTGGCGTCCCATCGTCGGTATATCCTTGCCTCGCGCCCTGTGTCTGCCAGGATAGGCTCCGGCTTTACCGTGAGATGAGATGAATAAATTCAAATCCACGTGGCAGATGGGCAAGGGGAGCGATTGGGACCCAGCACTGGACGGCTCCTTGAGCATTGTGTGCAGTCAAGACACAATTGTCATTAGCGTTACACTCCAAAGCTGAACCATTTACAACAAAATGTCTCTCACTGTGACCTTGCCAGGCCTCCGCAAGTCCCTTTCACTTTTAATAAACGTACTCTTAAGGAGAGATTGAGTCGTTTAAATTGCGCGCATTACAATAGAATTGACTTTCCACAAAAAGCCATCTGTTGTCGAAATCCACGGGCCAATCCAAGCTAAACCGATTCAGCAGCAAAATAAGCGGAGCAGCAAGGAATCTCGCAAAAGATTCGACCGAGTAGAAAAAAAAAACATCATTTTGCAGAGAGACATAGATCCCCCGTATAGCTTAAACAGATTATTGGAGAAAGTGCTGTTAAAGAGCACTTAATAAAGGCCAGCACAGCACGCGACGAGATGGGTGGCCAGCGCTACGCTCGGCGGTCTTTGTTTCCCAAGTTGCGATGTTTACACACGGCACCAGCTACTCATTGCAGGCTGAGTCGACCTAGGGGAGGCCCAGGACCGGTTCGGACAATCGTCACTGGTGTTGGGAATCGAACTTGGGTGGCAGGTTTCACGGCGCTCCACTACCCTTACCGCTACACTACCGCTCCCCCACACAATCCACAGACACACACACTGACAAACACACAAACACAAACACCCCTTAACAGACTGTAGGGTCAAGTGCTGTTAGCGATCACCTATGAAGGTCGACACAGCACATGAGGGGGTGGGTGACCAGCACCATGCCAGGCCGCCTTTGTCTCCCGAGTGGCAATGTTTACGCACTGCACCAGTTAACTCATTTTTTAGGCTTTGTCGACCTAGGGGAGGCCCAGGACCCGTTCAGAAAATCGTCACTGGTGGTGGCCGTGAGCGAGATTCGAACTCGGCTCGCCGGGTTTTGTTGCCCCAGCGCGCTGACCGCTGCGCCCACCGCCCCCCACACACACACACACATTGACACACACGGACACGACGATAAAGATGAACGCGGCGGCGCGGTGGCCCAGTGGTTAGCGCTGACGCCTCACAGCAAGAAGGTCCCGGGTTCGAATCTCTCGGCTCGGGTGCCTTTCTGTGTGGAGTTTGCATGCTCTCCCCGTGTCCGCGTGGGTTTTCGCCGGGTACTCCGGTTTCCTCCCACAGTCCAAAAGCATGCTCCTGGATAGGTTGATTGGCTCGCAGACTAAAATTGTCCCGCAATGCCCGGCGATGGACTGGCGTCCCGTCGTCGGGTGTATTCCTGCCTTACGCCCTGTGTTTCCGGGATAGGCTCCGGCTCACCGTGACCCTATATAGGATTAAGCGGTTTCAGATAATGAGATGAGATGAGGCGACAGCTATGGCGATGCCGAGGAGCCAGAATCTGAGGCTACGAAAGCGACACCGAGATGAGGTGACAATGATGGTGGCGTAGCGAGCCGTGCTGCTGTCTCATGGCAAGCGGGTTCTCTTTAAAAAAATGTTTTATTCATCTCATTGTCAGAAACCGCTTCGTCCTGCACAGGGTCGCGGTGAGCCGGAGACTATCCCGACAGACACAGGGCGCAAGGCAGGGATATGCCCAAGATGGGACGCCAGTCCATCACCGGACACTGCGGGCAATTTAGTCTGCAAGCCAATTAACCTATGCGGCAGCGTGTTTTTTTGGACTGTGGGAGGAAACCGGAGTGCCCGGCGAAAACCCACGCGGACACGGGGAGAGAACTCGCAAACTCCCACACAGAAAGGCACCCGAGCCGAGATCCGAAGTGGGTTCAGTTCCTGGCTCGGGTACCTTTCTGTTCACAGTTCGCATGTTCTCTCTCCCCGTGTCCGCGTGGGTTTTCGCCGGGCACTCCGGTTTCCGGCCACAGTCCAAAAAACATGCTGCTGCATAGGTTAATTGGCTTGCAGACTAAATTGCCCGCAGTGTCCGGTGATGGACTGGCGTCCCATCTTGGGCATATCCCTGCCTTGCGCCCTGTGTCTGCCGGGATAGGCTCCGGCTCACCGCGACCCTGCACAGGACTAAGCGGTTTCTGACAATGAGGTAATTGTCCTAACCAAATTGCCTGCGATATCGTAATTTGCTTAATACTCACTGCTCGGCAGACGTTAAAAATAGCCACCGAGCTCAATGTTTCATTGCAGCTTCAAGAAAAACTGACGGGGATAAGGATTTAATGTAATCTAAGTTAATGTTTAATTACCTTGAAACAAATTTAAAATTGACAAGAAAATCCGCGGATTAAAAATCGATTTCCAAAAATATTTTTTTTTATTTTTCTGTGTGATGTAACGATGTATGTTTTTCACGGCTCGATGCACGATTGCTTCGAAAAGCTGCTCCTCTCGGGACAGCCGCGTCGATCGCTCCCCCTCTCTCCCTCTCCATCGCGACGTTTCGCCCTTGCACGTTCGAGGCAATCTGTGTGATGTTTGTGGCTTTGAGACGTTTCTCCCGTACGCGCGCGTTACAACAACAACAACCATGGCTTGCCACGAAGTTGTGATGATCTTCCTACGGCGCCTGTGCCAGGCCAGATGCACCTGGCGATACGTGTCCAGCCTCACACAAACGCACGCTCCTTACTCCTCCACGCCGACCAGCCGAGATGTCACGATGATTGTTGTTGTTGCTGCTCTCCACAGCTCTGTGCAGCGCTTTGTGACCCTCGGGTGACAAGCGCTTTGGAAGTGCAATTATTATTATTATTATGATGATTACTCACTTTAGTGGAATTGGTATCTGACCCGATCAGCGATCTTGTATTTAAAATTTTATAAAAATCTACCGCGTGCTTGATTTGATCGATATTAAAATCTCGTGCTCAAGTTATCGACGCAGCTTGGGCACGCGTCAGCGTATGGAGAATAGCTTTGCAACGTTCAGCTCAGAGTTCAGTTCAGAACTCATAAAACGCCTGAGGATGCCTCCACAGCACCAGAGGTCGAAACGTCGCGAAGGAGAGAGGGGGGGGGGAAGGGAAGCCAAGAGGTCAGCGGGCGCCAACATTTACCAGACACTGCATCCCGTATATTGTGATGTTTTCGACCAATTAATTAATGACGGGTTTTTCTTTTTTTTTTGGAGGAATCCAGAGAACCCGGGAGAAAGCCACGCAGAAGAGGCGGAGAACACACGCAAAACAACGACGCAGAAAGGCACCCGAGACGGGGGAATCGAATTGCCTCAAGCAGGACCTTCGTCCTGCCAGGCACAGATCTCACAACTGCATAGCCACCTTAGACATGGTGGCTATGCAGTATCTAAATCAGACTCCTGTCGACAGTCTGATTTAGATACTTTTCAACGGATGTCAGGCTTACTGACTATAGATTGCAGCCAAGCAGGTACTTATTTTCGACTGAGTCAACATCATTTAAGGCCCATGCAGTATTCAGATACCATATTACTGTACCACTGCATTCATCCATCGCAGAAATTGTATCTAAGTCGTTATAATCACAGTGCAGTGTGCAAAGAACTGATGTCCCTAATGACATTTCTACACACAAACACCGAAATTATACGAGGTACACGTTCTAAACGTGCTAACAAATGGGTAATAGTGTCAAACCTTCACTAAGAACCTTAAGCTTTCCTCCGAATTAAAATTTCTAGGAAACTAGCACGAGTGTGGAGCGACCTAATGTGTTTTTACATGATTATTTAAATTTCAACGAGTAATGCATATTAAAGACTGCTTGTATTCCACCAAGGCAAGTATTACAGAACACACGCTAGTGAAAGGCTTAGAAGTAATCTCCACCTCGAGCAAAGAACAAAAAAGTTAATTCCAGCCTGGAACGCAATACCTTGCAGAATATGGGTCTCTCGCCCTGAAACACTCGTCCTTGTGACTGTTCTGTGGAGAGAATTGTACCTCTGACCTTTGACCTCCTTTGAGATGAAAAGCAATCTCACGCGAAATATGGCGTTTGTAGGAGCCCCGCTGACAAATGTTGTCGCGATAGATCAACTCGGTGAATGGTATGTCATGTCTGGAGAAGAGCGTGAAAATTAGGCACGCATTGTAAAAAAAAAACCGTGACTTTGAGCGGACAAAAAAAAACGTGCCCAGCTGAAATGTATCGTTGGTGCAAGGTCACACCATTCACAGCGAGATAAAATAAGCAGATGTGCCGGGAGACTGACATTTTAACCAGCAGGTGGGAAAATTGATAGGTGAGAAATTGGTGGATGAATAGACAAACTTGACAGTAATCATATGCAGACATACCTATAAAAAAATCAACTGACCAAATGCAGAGATGAAAAACATTGATACAGACTTTTAATCTTTGCCATATATGTTACAAGCAGTGGTGTTGCTGGTCTGAGTGGCACTACATAGTCTATAGAATCTACCTGGAATGCAATTCCACCTGGCTGAAATTGCTAGCAAACATAGGTTTTAGCAAACAATAGGAATGCCAGACTCACACAGGAGACTTGAACTAGTCACAAATCTTCCATGATAAAATCCACATTCCTATGTCATTAAATTGAATGAGGATTTTCAAATGGGAATTGCTCAATGGAAGAAACATATGAAAATGACTAAGTGGGTGAATTGTTCAACTTCAATTCTTAGAGACATTTCCAATGTCCAATAACCGATTTGTTGTTCATCACACAGTAAGGTTCTTATATTCTTTTTGAAGAGGATTAAAACGTTTATAAATTAGTTTGTACATTTCATGGTCATGCTACTACTGAAATGTAGACAGCTGTGTTAAAATATGGCAATTTGATGCATATTTAATGTTGTTTGTCAAAATGTTCTACTTCATGTTATCGATCTGTACAAATATTTCAGAGAACCGTGGTAATCATTTCGAAATACGCTCATGCAAATCCAGAATGTGCAATTTAATTTGAACTTTTAAAAAGTTAAAAATAGCAGAAAACAAACAACGTTCTTATTTAGTTCAACCAATACAACCCCAAGGTTTTTTTTTTTTTGCGCCTGATGTAGATGTTCAAAGCTCCATGCAGGAGGTCGCCTCTCCGTTGCCACTCTCTCTCTCTGGGGATTGACTATGGCGCGTTCGGAGACGCATCGAGGAAGGAGAGATGGCTGGCACTCAACGCGGCTGTAACCAAAGAACAGCCGCAGAGAAACCCTTTTCCTTCTCCGTGTCGTCCCAATCGATCGCTCAATCGGCGGGGCCAAGCAATTGGCCGCACCAGAGGCGTTTGTATGCCGAAGAACTACATCGCCGTTGGATTTCTATTAATTGCGAGCACTCCCTGATGAGGTGAGTCCTCCGCGAGTTGATTTCTCTGGGTTTACAGCAATGCCGTGCAACGTTCTACCGCAGTTGCCCGCGCGCTGCAAACTCTGAAGTTCACATCAAACACCCGAAAATTGTCTGTGCTTTGCGGTGCTAAGCTCACGCGGTTTAAACTGAATTTACTTTATACCATTTCATTATTTCATAAAGCGTGTAATGGTATTTTGATGTCATGCGTTGGTCGTGAACTGCACGTAATTGCGTTTCTCACATCATATTTTGTTCATGATGAGAGTTTATTATCAGAACTAAGAGTAAACGTGTCATTTCTATTTTCATGTTTTACAATTATCGCCGTTTTGATATAGGACGTGTTAATTATTTTCCATTAAATTGCGGATGCTTATTTATTGTTGCAATCTATCACAATTGTACGGTTGTGCAGGAATAATAATTGCGCTTCCAGAGCGCTTTCCTGAAACGACTGAAATTGTGTACAAGATTTTTTTTTAAAGAGCCTAAACTGCAAACACTAACGGAGCCCTAATCCCTAATAGCAAATCTATACACCGCAGAGAGCTGGCTACCTGCAGTGCCAAGATAAATTCTATATTCTGAAAATAGTCCTCGTTTACTGTGAATACAGGCCATTGCCCAAGAGCATCCCGTGGCTCTGGTATTGTTTCTCTCTCTTATGATAGAGCATTACTGATCAATGCATTTGGGGTGTTTTCTGGTCTCCGGTTACTGAAAAAAAATATATATATTTATCAATTGGCCTCTCACTTCGTAAACCGCAGGACATTTGCTTTAATTGAAAACATCCACTTTGCGGCAAACAGTGCACTTTGCGAGAAGCCTACACGTTAACGAGGCGTTAAGTGGGACGCGCCGAGTCTTCTCGGTTGTCACAGCGGCTACGAAGCGCCAACATCAGTCGCTCTCCTCTCTCCGTAGGGCGTAATGAGGCACCGTGCGCGCGTTTGTGTGTGGAACGAATGTGAAATAGAGTATGTGTTCCAAGGGGGGCGGCGCGGTGGCCCAGTGGTTAGCGCTGACGCCTCACAGCAAGAAGGTCCCGGGTTCGAATCTCTCGGCTCGGGTGCTGCTTTCTGTGTGGAGTTTGCATGCTCTCCCCGTGTCCGCGTGGGTTTTCGCCGGGTACTCCGGTTTCCTCCCACAGTCCAAAAGCATGCTCCTGGATAGGTTGATTGGCTCGCAGACTAAAATTGTCCCGCAATGCCCGGCGATGGACTGGCGTCCCGTCGTCGGGTGTATTCCTGCCTTACGTCCTGTGTTTCCGGGACAGGCTCCGGCTCACCGTGACCCTATATAGGATTACGCGGTTTCAGATAATGAGATGAGATGAGGTTTCAGATAATGAGATGAGATGAGGTTTCAGATAATGAGATGAGATGAGGTGTTCCAAGGGCGTCCCATTTACTCGGCGATTTTTTTTTCGGTGGCAGGATGGTCGTGCCGTGGAAACATCTGCGGCGCACGGTTCGATTCCCGCCTCGGGCGCCTTTTCTGTGTGGAGTCTGCGTGTTCTCTCCCCGCTGTTCTCTTGGCGCTGCGTGAGTTTCCTCCCAAAGATTAAATTCACCTCCCCCCCCATTAATGAGCCGATAACATCATAATATTAATGGTCTCTCCAGCTCTCCGCGGTTTCCTTTCGTCTCCATATCCGTGTCTCAACCACGACCAGAGGTGATCTTTGCGAGCTTTACAAATTGTATCATGATTGCAATTCCTTTATTATTATCAATCAGCCGTGGTCAACCCACTGCTGTACGAAGTTTTCTTCCATCTACCGCCACCTCTAACAGTTGCGTTAAGAGGTGGCGGTCGCGACGATCCGCTCGTGCACCTATTTCGTGGTGCCATCATCATGCGCGCTGAGATGTCCGGCTCCGTGTCGCTCTTGTGCCGCCGCTGCGTCATTAATCCTGACCATCCTTCCGGTGACGCGCGGCGCGTTGGAGTTCAGAGGAGGTTCGAACCCTGCCTCTCGTCCCTAGAATAGGGACTCGCGACCTTGTGCGTCTCGAGAGCCTCTCAGCTCGATGCGAATGTCATAATTAGTTCGGGCCCAACTTAAAATTGCAACCTTGCGATTCGGAGCGGATTGCTCTATCCACACGCCTCAGCCAAGCAAGATGACTTTAATACGTGACTTTTTTAATTATTATTAAAAGAAACAAAGTCACTCTCGGCGCTTAATTTCGGTCGAACGATTTATGAACGGCTGATTTAAGTACGCCTTCAATCTGTACCAATTATATAAAAAAAAATTGCACTTCTCGAGCGCTTTCACCCGAGGGTCACAAAGCGCTGCACAAAGCTGTAGAGTACGGCATATCCAAACAACAATAACAACATATAAATGGTATATCAACAACGATAACGTTTTTTGTTTTTATGTAACGCATCTGAGCTGTGGAGAGAACGGCACGTCGACAACAACAACAACATCAGAGCAGATCAATTACAAAAGTAAAATAATGGTTATAAATCATAGAAAGACATTTAACGAGATATGATCCCTCTTATTGCTTGACAATTCTTGTCACTTTTTTTTCTGCACACTCACTGGCATCTGGTTTGCAGACGTCTCGTCGTAAAAACGAATCGCTCATTTAATTTCTGTAACATTTCTCAAATTGTAAGCAGGGAAAACGCATTCAAGAAGAGACCTTGCCCCGGGCATGGCGTTTGGGTCACGGATGCAAGGGTAACAACATTTCCACTATTCTCTGTGAAACATTTTTTTTTTTAAATTGTACACTGGTACCGCGGCCAACCCATTACGGGCTGCATTATCTCAGGAGCCAAATGTCGTTAAGCCTCTCCAGTGGTGCGCTTGAATTGAGAAAACGCAAGGGAAATGTTTTAAAGTTGCCTAACAAATTGTCTCGTGGGGTCCATTCAGCTACCAATTGGCGAGCTATAAGGCGACTTCAATATTCTACAAAACCAGCTTGTCTCACTCAAACGTAATCCCAGTGAAATTAATCATATTTTTCTCGATAAAATAACCCAACAACATACAAATCGCCACTTCCGTTACATACACTTGCTAACGAACAAATTCAACAAGTTCAGGAGCACAAACACCTCGGCTTCATATTAGACTCACATTTTAAATTCAGAGCTCGCATTGATTATATTCACAGGAATATTAATATTAAAATGTGCTTTCCCTACATACATAAAAGCACTGCCTCCCAAACATGTTCTGCTTAGACTTGAAAATAATGACTTTGCTTGATTATTGCGACATTCTCTATCAATTGGCATCTCAGTGTTAAATTAAATAAACTTAACCAATCATATAATTCGGCTCTTAAATTTCCTTTGGATGCCCAGTGTTGTGATTTTTACTTTGGTTCAGGACTCACTTCTCTTACCGAACGTAAAAATATTCACTGGACCTTAGTCGTGCTTAAGATTCTACTTGACACGTCGGCAAAACATTTGATGGATTTGTGTCCGTACAGAGAAACATACCTCGTCTTATAATCTCAACAATCTGACTAATGTCCCAAGATGCAATAACAAATTCTGGGAAAAGGCTTGTATGGCGTCTGCCCCTCGCTTTTGGAAAACTACTGCCATGAGCTTGAAGCTACTACAGTAACCACCATCACTGAGTTACCTTAGATTCCAATTAGTATCAAAATGTCGACCCAGCTCATCATCATCATTATCAATACCGGCTTAATCTTGTACAGGGTGGTGGGGGGTCATAGCCTATCCCGGCAGTCAGAGAACGCAAGGCGGGGATATTCCAGTACATCGCAGGGCACTGGTGGCAATTTATTCAGCAGGCCAATTAACCGAGGCAGCAGCGTGTGTTTGGACGGCGGGAGGAAAACGGAGTACCTCGCGAAGACCCACACCGACACGGGGAGCCACGCTTGCATAAATTGATCGGTCTCTTTGAAGGGTTGCATCGACGCCTTCCTTTTCTTGAGTGAAAAACCCTTCATCATTTTCTCGTGCCATTGTTGTGCAGTTTAGCCTCTCTCCTCTCTATTATTACTTTATTCCACTGTGCAATCTTGAGTGTTGCTCTGTATATCATAATCAGGGTTGCGGATTCACCCGTGTTGTTCGTGTTGTGAGCTTGTTTAAGTGTGCAATCTTAAGTGCTATACTGATTACTTTTCTCATTACGGTTAGAGAGTTTTTATTTAGACACAGACCGTTTCTGTAAACGAATCTGCCTTTTGGCTATAACGCTGTTACTACGTTGATGATTTGCTGTTCAAATGTCGTTGTTGTTGTTGCTGACATGCCATTCCCTCCACACTCGGTGCAGCGCTTTGTGACCATCGGGTGAGTGTGTGCACAAATAATAATAATAATCATTGCACTTCTAGAGCGCTTTTCATCCGAAAGTCACAAAGCGCTGCACAAAAGGTTCAATCTATAGAAGCGCAATTATTATTATTATTACGTTGGTCATTTCAGAAGTTTGTTGTATCAGAGGAAATCCGCATCCAGAGCTCACAAGCTCACTGCGCGCTTTTTTTTTAACTAATACTAAACATCTACTTTTCTGCAGCTTAGACACCGTAATAGATTCGCCCTACGACCCGTGGTCTCATGTGGATTGCGAACGCAAACTCAATTCGAGCTTTGCTCACTGCCGCGTAGAGTTGTGGCCAACGCGCGATCAGAAAGCCTTCGGGGGTCAACCGGTGCCATCGCCCTGGCGAAGTCCAAAAATGCTCGGGAGCAGAGGCCCCCCCCCCGCCACAACCGACCGCAGAGACGGAGCAAATGGGCCCCTCCAGGGTCACGACCGCGTGCGCCCAGGGGCGACCGTGGGTGGCAAAATGACTGCGCTCCATTAAAACGGACGTGGAGACATCGCGAGAGAGGAACGCTCTCGCTGCTGCTCCTCCTCCACACGCTTGCCTCGCTTCAGCCAAGTCACCATAATATGGTCGCCTGACGTCATCGTCGGGTCAGATGACCAACAAGGTGGCCTGATTAATGCGTAAATATTGAGCGTTGTTGTTGTTGATGGGTGACGTATCGGCGCAGTGGTTGGTGCTGTGCATTATGATAATGAGAATGATTGAATTTCGGGTGGCACTGTGGCCCCCAGTGGATAGCGCTGTCGCTTCACAGCAAGAAGGTCCCGGGTTCGAATCTCGGCTCGGGTGCCTTTCTGTGTCGGAGTTTGCATGTTCACAAAGCGCTGCTCTGTGCAGCGCTTTGTAACCCTCGGGTGAAAAGCGCTCTCGAAGTGCAATTATTATTATCAACCAACCGCCGTTATCAACGTGTCCTCCACATGTGGATCCATAAAAGTTACTCAAACAAAAACAAATAATGCTCTCTCAGAAAATTGTCAATAGAAATAATTGAACTCACGTGTGATTAGTAAGTAACATTATTTCACCTTTGTTCCCACCAATAAATCCTGACAATACTCTTGACTGCCCGTAAAATTTCCACCGCTGGATGAACGCCTCCAAAACCTGTGCTTGTGCGATGGAACAACGTATATAAAACATATTCAGAGCGAAATCGTGTTCCCTATTACAAACCCCTTGAGCCATCCTTACCTCCTCAGATGGCGAATTTATATTCAAGGATCGCTACAATAGCTCACATTATGTGTAAGAAACATGCCTTTATATTATTTGCTCGTTGCAGATTCACACGTATGATACATGACGCTTTCATGAGCTGTCATGTGTGGGCTCAGATCGACTCTGTAAAATAACAAATATCTCGGATGGTTTTATGCCACGATATAAATACAGTAAAACCCCCATATAACTGACTTCTGTTTCAATTACACTGTCCGAGACTTCTGAACCAGCGGTCTGCATTGGAAAGGATGTAAATAATCTCATCTCATTGTCAGATGCGCCCTGTGTCTGCCTATCGCGGCAGACATAGGGCGTAAGGCAGGGATATACCCACGATGGCACGCCAGTTCATCGCCGGACACTGCGGGCAATTTAGTCTGCAAGCCAATTAACCTATGCAGCAGCATGTTTATTGGACTGTAGGAGGAAACCAGAGTGCCCGGCGAAAACCCACGTGGACACGGGGAGAACATGCAGACTCCACACAGAAAGGCACCCGAGCCGAGATTCGAACCCGGGAACTTCTTGCTGCGAGGCGATAGCGCTACCCTCTGGGCCACCGTGCCGCCCTGATGTAAATAATACTTCAGAATTGTTATTGCTGCTCTGAGTTACATGTATTACTTTGCTTAGTGGTGTTCATAATATATATAATATTATAAGATACGGTCATTACTCTGACTCTAAGGTCATTGTTATTTAAACATCAGGATTTATTGGACGTATGGACACCTTTTTCCCCTGTCAGTCCGTTAAATGGAGGTCTCACTGTGGTCTGCTTTAGAGGAATAACAAAGCGTGTCCCACTGTAACGAGATACGAACTCAGGGGAAAGTGAGGCTCGAAGCGTCTCACGGCGCACAAGTGACTTCGTCCACTCAACCATTCACCCTGACCTCTCTCAATTATAAAGGGCTGAGATGCGATGGGATTTGGTTCAGACAAAACCAAAATCCACCCCATCTCTGCCCGGTCTCAACCTCCCACTCGCTACCTCAGGAATTTGTTCCTCTGCTATGCTGACGTAAAAAAAATCATGGAAATTTCCGAGTTAACAGAATCTGATGTTTCTTCATTGGTTAACAGATCTCTGCCTATTAACTGCTTCTTGCAACCTCTCCCATTCAAACTCATCCGGGCAAACATCAAAGCCCTCGCCATCATCGTCAATAATCTCTTCAAAAACTCACTTGGCTCTAGCATTGTAATCGTTTCTTCAAAAACTCACTCGGATCTGGATTTACCCCCCCCCGCCCCCCACTATTCAAATGTTCTGCAGTTAACCCCCTGCTCAGAAAAACCCGACCTCGATTACAACATCCATGATCGTTATCGACCCATCTTTAATTTACCATTTTTTTTCCCTAAGGTCTGTCGACACGCAGTCGCCGCGCAACTCCGGAAACGCGTCCACAACAATCACCTCCTCGATCGCTTCCAATCTGTGTTCAGATCCGGCCGTAGCACTGACACTGCTCTGGTCAAAGTAATTAATGACCTCCTTGTCGCTACTGACCTTCAAAGGCTTGTCAAAAATCCTTGTCATTCCTGGACTTGAGAGCAGCCTTTGATACCAGCGACCACCCTACCTTACCTGAGCAACTGCGGGGGCAGAGGGACCTCTTGCCTGGCTGAGCTCCTACCACTGCGACCTGTTTTACCTGGTGTTCCGCAGGGTTCAGTCCTCGGGCCATTTCTCTCCAGCATCTACATTAACACCACTTGGCCATATCCTGAGCAGCCTCAATCGAAGCTACTATTGCTGTGCCGATGACATCCAAATCTATATCCACGCAAAGCTGCCCATCAATGCGTCTGGTATATGCATGTCATCCTCATTGTCCACTGCAAAGGTCTGGCTCATATTAAAAAAAAATTAAACTACATAGTGACAAAGCAGAAGTTTGCTTGTTGGAATCCTGCACAAATTGTCCTTGGCTGAACCCATCCATTTGATGCTTGACGACCAGACGATCGAAGTTGCTAAGGTAGTAAGGAGTCTAGGAGTGATTCTTGATAACTCACTCACCTTCGAGACACATATTAATAAGGTGACAAATGTAGGCCACTTCGACCTCATAAACATAGCCAGGCTGCACAATTTCCTGTCACCGTCCAACGCTCAGAAGCTGGTCCACATCCTCATCTTTTCACGAATCGACGATTACAATGCCATACTTCTTGGCAACTCTATCTACCCGATCAATTGTCTCCAACGTGAGCAGAATGCGGCTGTTTGTATCCTTACCCACACCCCGATCAATGGTCACATATTCCCAGTGCTGGCGTCTCTCCACTGGTCACCAATTCAATACAGGATTGAATTCAAGACCCTCCTTCTCACCTACAAGAACCCCACTGGCGCTGCTCCGACAAACATCCGTGACCTGCTTCAGGCTCCCTCCTCAACATGACAATGTCGCTTCACCAATACGGACATGCTGCATTTGCCCAGATCGCACCTCCATTCGATGGATGACAGAGCCTTCTCGCGCACTGATCCCAGACTCGGAAACGCCCTTCCATTGGAAATTCGGTCAGCTGAGTCCCTGAGCATCTTCAATTTCTGTCTCAAGACTTAGTTGGTTCTAAAGGCCCCTGGCTTGGACTGATGATGCTGCTCACCTCTATGTGCTAAGACACTGGTGCGCTATTGACCTGTGGCTGCTCAAGAACACTTCTTCCTTCCTTCATTTGTTTTAACAATTAGTTTACTATTTTATTTGATGTCCTTTGTCGATTTATAGTCGTTACTTTACTAAATTAATCTTGTCTGGAGTTGTTGTTGAAATGCCGTTCCCTCCAGAGCTCTGTGCAGCGTTTTGTGACCCTCGGGTGAAAAGCGCTTTAGAAATGCAATTATTATTATTATTCATGAATCGAATGAGTTTATCACAGAGAATGACGCGGGAAGCCATTACCTACATCACTGTAGAAAGCGCTTGAATTACATTTCACAATTTCGCCAAACCTGCTGACAGTCTGATACTCTACAATATTTACAATTTACTTCTGTACGCTTATAAAAATTTCGCTTTCACACATTGATTAAATTATTCTTCGCTTTGGGTATTTTTTATTGTTAATAAATTTACATATATAGGCTGGGCCATCAATAGCTGACAGATGTCAACCTACATTGAATATGGATGCATCAGTAATCTATTGCCCACCCTTCGAATACACGTACCGTATACATGTGCTCAAGCATAATATTAGAGTTGGTCGTGGACTCGGGAGCTTACGTCACGAGAAACCTCCTGAAATGAGTTTTATTCTTGACCAGAGTCAAAGATAAGTTTGGTTCCAGTTGTCAAGCCTGAGTAGTAAATGGGCCAATTTGCACTGAGCAGCATGGGGAGGCAGCGGTGGATTTCTGAATGTTGTACTGTACCGATGCGTCGCTCGATGAGGCCTCCAACGTGGTAGTACAGTGGTGCAGTGGTAAACATCCGTGCATAACAATGAGAAATCACCGGGTTCGATACCCAGCGCGGGTGCGTGGATATTTGCCGTGTACTCCAGTTTCCTCCCACCGTCCAAAGACACGCTACTGCCCAGGTTAATTGCCCTGCTGCGTAAATTGCCCTTAGTGCCCGGTGATGGGCTGGCGTCCCATCGTGGGTATATCCCTGCCTTGCGCCCTGTGTCTTCCGGGATAGGCTCCGGTTCACCGTGACCCTGTACAAGATTAAGCGGTTTCTGACAATGAGATGAGATGAGACTTTGCCGCAGCGTCTTAATTATTATGCCACTGCCTCTCCGTAATCTAATACGTATGCACGCATAAACTTGCTTGTCCGTACATATTTGTGCATGGTCATCTGTGGGAGGTAACCGGAGTACCGGGCGAAAACCAACGACGACATGGGGTCAACGTGCAAATTCCACACAGACAGGCACGGAATCGAACCCGGGACTCCTTAGTCTACGGTCACAGCGCCCTCCGCTGCGCCACCATGTCACTCCTTGTGGGTTCAGAGTCTGAATACAAATGAAACGTCGCCAAAAGCATACGACTGCTACCACAAATTGATAACGATTATTAATTCGGGTAATTTAAAACACATTTCTGCCCAAATCTTCCCCACTCATCTACAACTGCCACTTGAAAAGAAAATAATAAAGCTCCTCTAACGTATGATATGCATTATATATTTATTATATCTTTATTATATTATATTATTAGATTTTATTAAATACATTGATTCTGCATCGTCTTCTGACTGCAATGCAACACGTTCTGGGTCATGTCAAGCTGTGTTTTTGATATCTACACCTTGGCATCAATGATCGCTTTGTACTCAAACTGCTTTTCAATAAAACAAGCCGCTATGTGTGCTGCATAATTAAAATTGGCAACATGAATCACAATACTCTTACATTTGCACCATCAGAGCAAACGTTTAGTACACAAGCAAAAAAAAATTTAATCCGTGGTCATAATCTATCTGGCGGACCCTGTACCACTGGTGGAAAATTACACATTTCTATGCCTGGGGCTAGTTGGATATAATAATTGTGCTTGCATTTTAAAGGGAGGATGTAGCTGCAGAACAAGCTTTATGTCTAATTTCGTGAATCCTCATAGCCCAAACGTTGGCTAATCAGAGCCCAATTACTTATTTGCTTTAGGCAGTAAAGCACGTACGAATGTTCAGTTCAGTATCAGTAACCATTTCATCCTGTACAGGGTCGCGGGGGGCCGGAGCTTATCTCGACAGACGTAGGGCATATCGCGGAGCTATACTCAGTATGTGACACCAATACATCGTGTTGTTGGACGGTGGGAGTAAAGCGGAGAACCCAGCGAAACCCACTCGGCAACGGGGATGACACTCAAAACTCCACACAGAAAGGCACCCGCGCCGGGAATCGAACCGGGGTGCATCTTGCTGATATTTAACACCGCGAGTTATAGAGGAACGCGTGGATTTAGGAAACAAGCAGGGTTAGTGGCATCGCACTGTTAAGGGGACACGCTGTTAAACGAGTTCATCACCCTGGGCAGCAGGGTGGCGCAGTGGTGACATCTGCACCTCACAGAAAGTCTCATTATCTGAAACTCTCACGGTACAGTAAGAGGCGCCGCCATTACAATAACAATCCCCAGTTGGGATAAGCGGGGCCGCTATTACAATAACAATCCCCAGTTGGGATAAGCGGGGCTGCTATTACAATCCCCATTTGGGATAAGCGGGGCTGCTATTACAATCTACATTTGGGATAAGCGGGGCTGCTATTACAATCCCCCCCAATGCTATGAGCATTCGCCATGACCATCAACAAGGTGCACGGACACAGTGGTTGAAGGTGGCTGGGATGAACCTCGAGAGGCCATGCCTCTCGTCAAACTTGACGTTGCTTGCTCGAGGATTGGCACGGGAAGACATGTTTACATTCACTCACTCGGTGGACAAACCATGAATATTCTCCTCTCATTGTCAGAGTCAGAACCGCTTAATCCTATGCAGGGTCCGCGGCGAGCTGGAGCCTATCCCGGCAGACACAGGGCGCACGGTAGGGATAAACCCACGATGGGACGCCGGTTTTACGCACGAACCACGCGTTCATCGCCCCGCCTCGATGTTATCGTCAACATCTCAGCCTGGATGCTGGGAGAACGACTCCTGATCTAGATCGAACCCCAAGCAACAAGGCTCCTTGTGTGCAGGTCGATGTACAAACGGGTAAAGGTGCAGCCCCGCAATCGCTCTCAATCGCTGCTGGAGAGGGCATTTCATGTTCGACTGCAAGCAGAGGCCACTTTGTTGGAACGTCATCGCGTGAGCGAGTCGCGTTATACTCTTGGTTAAAGCTCCGAGAGTTAGAACGGGCAGTTGTAACGTCTACGCCTCGAGCAAAGAAGGCCCTGCCCGAGGCACTTGAATTCCCCGCCTCGGTTACCTTTCCGTGTAGACTTTGTGTTCTCTCCGCTCGGTCTGACTGAGTTTCCTCCGTGGTTTCCGGTTTCCTGCCGCAGCAGCGACACCATAAATAAATAATTAATCGGGTGGCTTGACTGATCATGAATTATATACAGGAGCAGTGTGTGCAGGTTGGCGCCGGCTGATCCCTGGACAACCCCGCCTTCCCC
>JAZEWT010000014.1:20060426-20075774 GCA_036362905.1 Mordacia mordax | reverse complement strand
TCCTGCCTTACGCCCTGTGTTTCCGGGATAGGCTCCGGCTCACCGTGACCCTATATAGGATTAAGCGGTTTCAGATAATGAGATGAGATGAGACTTATTTGTCCGCAGTGCCCGGTGATGGACTGGCGTCAAACCGTGAGCATGTTCCTGCCTTGCGCTCTGTGTCTGCCGGGATAGGCTCCGGCTCACCGCGACCCTGTACAGGACTAAGCGGTTTCTGACAATGAGATGAGACATAAAGAGGAACGTTTGTTTTTAAAAACCACACGCAGTGAGCTGCTGGGCGAGCAGGTAGTAGTAATAGCAGTAAAAATGCAGATGGAAAGAGAACGAAATGGCAAATGCGGCCTCGTAATTACTATGTAATAGTACTGCAATTTACTCTAATTCCGTAGTCTGTAATTTTGATATTTAACAATTACAAGCTAATTACACATTACGGAGGAATTAGTGCATGATATGGATGTAAGATGATACCGCCGTAATGACCTGCAGCATAATAACATGCAAATGTGATTTATGGAAGTCTTCAATTTTCCGATTTCAATTAGAATTAATTGCAAATCGATTTTGAATCATTCTAATTGAATCTGCGCGATTGTTTATGCGTCATCGTGATTGTCAATGATGCGGCCAGGTTTCTATGCGAGCGTGCATTGTTTGATCGCCCGTCGTCCGTCAGGGGGGGGCCGCGCAATTGATCAGAATCGTTGCCGCAGTCAGTCAATGGTCATTTAACGTGGATTTACGGTCGGAGCGCGGAGCTGCTGCGTGACCCGCGGTCGCTTGAAGCCCTCTCCGAGAAGCGAGAACACATTTTTTTTTGGGGTGGCGCGTTTGCAGAATCTGTGGCGCTTGTTGCGGCCCGTGGTGACGTTCTGACCGTCTGGCAATGTGGACATCACTTGTCGCACCTCGGTAGTGAATGCTGCCAGCATTTAACAAAACAAACGAATTAAGGGCGGCACGGTGGCCCAGTGGGTAGCGCTGTCGCCTCACAGCAAGAAGGTCCCGGGGTTCGAATCTCGGCTCGGGTGCCTTTCTGTGTGGAGTTTGCGAGTTCTCTCCCCGTGTCCGCGTAGGTTTTCGCCGGGCACTCCGGTTTTCTCCCACAGTCCAAAAAACATGCTACTGCATAGGTTAATTGGCTCGCAGACTAAATTGCCCGCAGTGCCTGTTGACGGACTGGCGTCCCATCTTGGGTATATCCCTGCCTTATGTCCTGTGTTTGCCGGGATAGGCTCCGGCTCACATCGACCCTGTACAGGACTAAGCGGTTTCTGACAATGAGATGAGATGAGACGAATTAAGGGCCGGATGTGCACTTTCATTTTGATCTATTCCCAAGCCACTGTGACTGATATTCCGCTCTTTTTCTCCTATTAATTGACTGGAATTATTGGTCATTCTTTGTTCCGTGCAAATGTTTGCGTCATTGTTTACTTCATGATTACGGTTAGGGTTTCATATTTGCACAAATTGGGGCCGTCAGTAAATTTATTTGGTGCAATCTCACGCGTTACTGTTTATCTCATAATTATGGTAAGGGCTTCCTGTTTGTGCAAATTGTTGCCGTTTGTGTATTGTACCTTATGACTTTTGTACGTTTATTGCGTCGGTCAATTCGAGCGTTTGTTGTGTCGCAAGAATCTTGCAAACTCCCTGTGTACTTTCCACCGTGATAATAGAAATCTTTCTGTCAATCCATTTGCAGCCCTTAATCTTCAACCCCCTCCCGCACCGCAGGCCCTCCCGCCTTGCTTTCCTCGGCTCGCTCACGTGTCCACTGTTTACCACTCTAAAGATGTTTTCAATCCCTCATCGATATAATATATACTCGAGTGGCGGCGTATTCCCATACGCCCATAGACTATGAGAGGACGTTACTGTTAATACTACAAGCCACGGCTCTAAGCAATGTCAAAAGGAGGGGGCTTCAAAAGGGTTCATTTATTTTGAGTGTCCCGCAAAAGAGGGCAGCCCACAAAAGGCCAATTTTCTTGTGTTCATAAAGTACGCGTGTAACCCACGTGGCGACTGCCGTGGGCTGTAAATCTTTAGCCTCTGTTAGCCGTCGGGTGATGCTGACGGCAGTCCTTCAAACTTTGGCAAGAGTGCTCATTTCGGAGTCCGTCATAAAAAGACTCCACGCGCAATGTAATGCTGTCAAGTTCGTTGCGTTACCCCGTGATATTAAACATTTGGAATCCCGCATCGAGAGCTTGCAAGCCCGCTGGACATTTTCAGGTATAATAATAAACATCATCATCATCTCCACGGTCTGTAAAATAAGTACCATTTTGTAAGACGGCAAACCCTTGTTCTCGTGCTCATCATGAGACAGTTTTGCCAATGGCTCAGGGCAGCCTGTGAACGTGAGTGACACCACTGTGTGTCTGTTTGGTGGCCGGGTATTACTTGACGAGTCCATCGGAGTATTAAGTTGTTAATAAAAAAAAAGCTGCATTAGAACGTGACTGACATTGTGCTAATTGTGTTCTCAGCACGCTCGTTCATGCATTCACCTCCTTTGAACCGAGCAACTTAACGTTTGAGAGAGATGTTAAATTCGCCGCTGTATTGCACGGCACGGCGCGCTATCTTTGGCGGTCGTAGCCGGATTGATCCGTTTCAAGCGGTGCCAGGGCCCTCTTTTTTTGTCTCTCTCTCCGCGAGATGTCAGTACTTTCACGTGGCGCCCGTGAACCCATTCTCTCTCTCACCGCCGCCAAGCGGGTCACAAAGCGTTCGATCATCCGCCTTCTCCGCAACAAACAGCGCGCTCGGCCCACGGGTCATTCAGTGGCCGCCACTGCTCGCGTCCAGCACCGCAACAAAAGCCGGTGCCCTCTTGAATCCCTCGCTCCCTTGTCTAGGAAACGCGGAGGGCAGTTCCAATAACGCACGGAGCTCCTGGTGGCGCCCCGATGTATCTTAACCAGGCGTGCTCGTATCCCCCTTCTGCAGAATTAAAGAGAGCACTCGGAATGGGTTATTTTTAAATTTTTCTGCTACGTGGAGACGCGGTGCCAGCTCACCCACGGTCAATCTCAATGAGGTCTCGGTAAGGCTTTTCACGAGGGCTCCCGACTTGGCTAACGGGCCTCATCGTGAAGAGCACGGAATTAAAATGTGGGAGGAAATGGGGCCGCCGAGAGCCTAACTAGGGGTTACAGAGAATGAACGAATACTATTGTAAGATTGTTATCATTAGCTAATGCACTTGTACGTGGGTGCAAGATCTCACGCTTGTCACGCTGCTGATTTTAAAAACAGGCCTCCAGGTTTGGCTGAGCGTTAGTCTCATTTCTTGTTTGCGGTTCATAGTATTTTCTATCTTGTGAATCTCTATTGCTTCACGGATTCATCTTGGGCCGTTGTCGCGCATAGCCGCTAGTACTCGCATCTTGTCCAAATCGATTCTGTGTTGTTTGTCTACACTGTGTGCTGCCGTTGCCGATTTATGCGTATGCAGCAGACGCACTGCTGCCTCGCGCTCTTTCAATCTTGTGGCTATTGTTCTTCCTGATTGCCCGATGTACACTTCCTCACAGTTGCTGCAAGGATTGCAATACATGCCTTCTGTCTATAACGGCAGTCAGTCTTTGGGTGAATTGAGTACGTCCTGTATCTTCTGATGTGTTGTGAAGACTGTTTTTATTTTGTATTTTTCTGGATATTTTCAATGACTATTTCTCCAGCATATTGATAATAATAATATTTGCACTTCCAGAGAACTATTCACCCGAGGGTCACAAATTGCTGCACAGAGTGGTTGATAGAACGGTATGTCAACGGCTACAATATCTGAGCAGCATATCACCAACAATAACATTTTTTTTCTACTCAGGATGCTGTTAACAATATCTCACGATTCGCAATTAAGCCAAATGCATGCCTGGTAACATCCTGTTCCCAGTGGACAGTATTCTCATCTCATCTACCTAGCTCACAGCCCAGTGTCACCAGTTCCTTGTGCAGTCTTCACACAACCAACTAGGAGAGCGCTCGTGTCTAAATAACGGGAGCATGGCTCTCCACTCTGCCTTTGTTATGGCTATTACCATAACAATTGAGTTGGATAAGCAAGAAGAATCACAACAATCTGTGGAGAGCACTCAACCTGTTTCAACCTGCCGGGGGGCTCGAGCGGGAGCGAGTTATTCCGGCGAGAGCGGTGTGTGTGTGTGTCTAAGCAAGACGAGAAGACGCCACACAATCCGCACGGTGCGGAAGAGTCGTGTGGAGGAAGAGAGAGATGGTGACCCCCCCCCATCGAGGTCAGTGACTCATTCAGTCAACCATTTATTATTCAGATCCCGTGTTTAGCTTGCCGTTGTTTAATTGGCGACTCTATTATGCAGGACCGCGTGGCTCGAAGGTGTACTAATTGATCCACGGCTTGCAGCAGAATTAAAATGAAACAAAGCGACACGTGGCCGTAAGCGGTGTACACGTGTCCACATCTTTTTCTCTGTTGCATGATCACAGCCATGAATATGAATAAATATACGTCTGAATATATATGAAATCATGAATATATATGGACTCATATAGTGTACATAACTCTCTATCTTGTTTTCAATAAGCGTCGAGGTTTTTTTTCATGTTCAAAACTGGAATCAATAGAGTCCAAACCTTAGGAGTAGTCCTGTAACAAACATGTGCCCTGATTGCAGAGTCTGCACTTACAGGATTCACGACCGGCACGCAATGGCTTAGCTCGACATATATGTGCCTGAGAATTGCTCTCTGTAGCTGCTCTTTTGGGATAACCGTGTCGAGTGTTCCTCCTGTCTTTCTCCTTCGCGACGTTTCCGCCCACCACCCCCCCCCCTCCACGTTGGAGGCATCACTAGGCGTTGTGTTGTCCGATCTGTCGATGTTGATTACGACGGCAGATGACGCCCGGCTGAGCTCGCAAAGCTCTGGACGTGGGATTCCTACGACGCAGCAAACGTTCGCTCTCTACGTTTCTAAATCTCTCCAAATGTTTACACGTGACAGTGCTGGACAATCATGTTGGAGTCCCATTAGCCGGGCAGATGGTGTGCGGCACAATTTGCAACAGAACAAATGAATTAATTAGTAATTGTCTGTTGAGCCTGATCTGCAAAACTGGACAGAAGCCCGTTGACACTTCGGTTGGGTATGTCTCAATAAAAATCTTATCACGGGACCCGTGTGTGCTTGGCGGACTTTACTGTTTGGTGAGCACACATCCCAGGGTTAATACGAGCCTGCCTGAGTCCTGTCATGGCCAGGCACTCTCTCCGTTGTTGACACAAGGAGGTGGGAGTGGAGGCGGCCTTCAAATGAATGTCAAGCAATGCAGCTTTAGCGTCGGTGGAGGTGCGAGGGAGATTGGGAGGGAGGGCGGTGTTTTTTTTTTACCCGCTTTTACTTAACTTACATTGGGGGATGTGTGTCATGGTTTGGGGGATGTGTGTAACGGTTCAAATCTTTGAGCGTAAAATTAAAGCATTTCCGATAAAGCTGGAGAGCTGAAATTTAGCACGGAGGCATAACTCGGATGACAATGCAATCGAGTGAAAAAAGTTTGAAGACCGGTGACAAGGCGATCGTGGACCCGCCATAGAAACGATTCTTTCAAATTACTACTCTCTTTTCACTCTGATGGAGGCGATATTTTCCCGATGCCAGACACGCACTGAGCTGACTTGACATTTTTACGTAGCTAAGACTAAAATAAAAAAAGTTTAAAATTAAACAGGACGAAAATCAAAATTAAATGACCCGATATTGTCAGTGTTTGGCCACCCGCTTTTAGTCTGTATCCCTAGATAGATTGATTTTGTGTTCAAAAAAATAATTTTTTTACTTGGAGTGCGGTAAAAGCGGGTCAATTAAAAATTAAAATTTAATCCTATTTTATTCATTCGCTCATGCACCTCGATGTGAGATTCTCGTTGCTTAAACCCCACGGGCGGATGCACTGTTCCAAATCTTTAACGTCACTGCAAAAGAAGGCCATTCTTCAGGAATCTCTCCAGCTCTGAAGTGCCATGATTGACCGACTCTAGGAAACATGAGCGCACGGCTGAGTGAGATGAAGGAGGGTTTCGAGACATTTTGGGGCCCAGATTAATCCTGTACAGGGTCGCGGTAGCCGGAGTCTATTCCGGCAGACACAGGGCGCAAGGCAAGGATATACCCACGATGGGACGTCAGTCCATCACCGGGCACTGAGGGCAATTTAGTAGTCTGCAAGCCAATTAACCTATGCAGCAGCATGTTTTTTGGACTGTGGGAGGAAACCGGAGTGCCCGGCGAAAACCCACGCAGACACGGAGAGAACATGCAAACTCCGCACAGAAAGGCACCCGAGCCGAGATTCGAACCCGGGTGCTTCTTGTTGTGAGGCGACAGCGCTACCCACTGGGCCACCGTCCCACCCCATGACCTTATTGTTTAAAAAAAAAAACCCAGCATAGTTCTGTAATGTTATGATGCAGATTCACACGGCAGTTGTGAAATGTCTCGTCAGTTTGTATTTCATCTGGACGTAAGCGCTGAGCTAGGTAGCTCTTTTTAACGGTTGTCCATCCTGGAGGGGAGATTTAGCAAGTTACAATTACTTCGGCAAGCGGGAAATATTCAATTAGGACATTCGCCCAGGCAACTCGTCACTTTAGCCAGGAATCGAACCCAGGGTTTTCTTGCTGTGAGGCGGTAGCGCTTCTGACTGCGCCACCGCGCCGCTCTGCACAAGCACAGGATGTTTATGCTCATGACGCTCCCCGTTATGCCGCCAGTAGATGGCAGTACAGCAAGCAGGTTGCGGAACTCTTCGGCATCAATCTGAATATGCTGCTGACTGACTTGCCAGTGCCTCTTGAGAAGCAACCTCTCTTTAAGCTATTGGTCTGGAGAATAAAATTAACGGGATAAATAAGCGGACATTGCGTCTTACTCGTACGTCTGTCCATCAAGGTTTTACGCATCCCAATTCAGCACACCAGATCCAATGACGCTATCTCGCTATGTCCCTCGTGTATGCCGGCTCTTTCTGGTATGCAGGGTTCCCTACAGTTACTTTACTAATTGGCTGTTGTCGGGTGGTGGAGGGTTTACAACAAACAATTTATTACGTGACCTAACCCCAAAAAAATGGAATCCACTGATAATGTCGGTTATGAAAGCCTTCGAATTAATCTTAGAACTCGATGAGGATGTCCTAACTGCGACCTCACTGCTACTGAATGTTGTGCTAAGCAACGGCAAAATAATTGCTCCATGAAGCGGTTCTTTCAGGATAGCCGTGTCGAACGCTCCTCCTCCCACGTTAGCGGTATCTTGAGGTGTTCTGAGACTCAGATGGATGTTTGTGTAAATATTTAAATATCGATGAGTGGTTAACACCTAACCCTGGTTGGTATATTGAGGATTGCACAAGGAACAGGACATTATGATGCACTATAAGGTGTCACAACATTGCTAATGGGCAAAATATTATGAATTCATGAGCACAAATCACACTCTCCGAAGGCATTAAAATCTAAGCATTTTTCAAAGAGCCAGTAACAGGAGGCCCAATTTATTTGCAACATTCGCACACAGGTTTACATTTCGTCATTAGACCTGAACTCATTACCATATGAATTAAGACATGCACACGAAATGTGCTGCATGTGTCGAGTCCTTTTATAACCAATGCTTTTGTCATCATCATCCTTATCAATGCCCAGGTTCTTAGTGGCCAGAGCCTAACCTGGCAAACACAGGGTGCAAGGTGGAGCTATGCCCAGGTTGTGACGCGAGTACATCGCAGGGCACTGGGAGGACATTTACTCAGCAGGCCAATTAACCTAGGCAGCAGCATGTCTCTGGACGGTGGGAGGAAAACGAAGTACCCGGCGAAAACCCACACGGACACGGGAAGAAACACTCAAACTCCAGTGCCTTTCTCATGCTTACCAACGCTGCCGTGAAGAATCAAGTGCAGCATAATTTTAATAGTGGGGTAAAAAAAGGGACTTTAATAGCAGGTTATTCAGCTTCGATTGCAATCTCTGCCTTCGAAGTGAGATTGTCGGCTTTGGCCTGGTGTTCAATGAGAACGCGGTGAAGTTGCACGGTTGTTCGAAGCCATCCTGACCCATTAGCTGTGCATAAGCGTGATGGTAGCGCCACCCGTGAACCACACACCCATTGAAGATTCCGCGTGTGATCATCAGCATTGATTGACTCGTAAAAGAGCAAACTGGGGACCGGCTTTGACATTCGACGTCTCATCGGTCGGACTTGTTTTTAGCCCAACTCGTGTTGATGTCGGGTTTCAAGGCTCGATGGGAGGTGCCCTCCAGAGCTGCTCTTTGGGAAGATAATGTCAGGGATTGCCATCCTCCGCCACGACGCGAGACAGGAACGCTCAACACGGATATCCCGAAAGAGCAGCTCCTGAGAGCCACGCTGGTGAAATCCCAGATGTTTATATGATACAACGCTTGGATTAATGGTTTAGTTCCACTTTTGTGTGGAGTCTTTATTTCTTTGGAGAAACTGCGTTGGTTAGATCTGGGTTCCGGCTTACTGAGGTCTGGTTTATGGATTCTTACTTTTGACATTGCCTAGGCTTACCACCGCTTACGATAAACAATGTCCGACTCCCCTCCGAGCATAAAACACAATAAATGTGGCCACGTCGCTAATGCTCGATAAGATTAGGTACGCTAATGTAAAACTAATGATTTGTTCAGGACTTCAATTGAAATGTGGAGAATGAGACCATTATACTCAGTAGCCATTTTTAACAATAATGTCATACTTGCAAAAAAAAGTCGGATTAGTTATTCGACAAATTACGGGTATATTAAAGTTTCATGAACGTGGTTTTTACATTTCAGTTTTTTTTTCATCTCCGAAGTCATACAGGAGGGCGGCACGGTGGCCCAGTGGTTAGCGCTGTCGCCTCACAGCAAGAAGGTCCCGGGTTCGAATCTCTCGGCTCGGGTGCCTTTCTCTGTGGAATTTGCATGCTCTCCCCGCGTCCGCGTGGGTTTTCGCCGGGTACTCCGGTTTCCTCCCACAGTCCAAAAGCATGCTCCTGGATAGGTTGATTGGCTCGCAGACTAAAATTGTCCCGCAATGCCCGGCGATGGACTGGCGTCCCGTCGTCGGGTGTATTCCTGCCTTACGCCCTGTGTTTTCGGGATAGGCTCCGGCTCACCGTGACCCTATATAGGATTAAACAGTTTCAGATAATGAGATGAGATTGTCATGCACAGAGCGGTGAGCACATGCATGCTTACGATGAATGCCACAAGCGTTGTAGCACTTGCAAAACATTAATTTAGCATTTCTATAAATGTGTTAATTGCAATTTCAGGTGAAAACAGCTCTAGAAATGCTCTTATTATTATTATTATAAAGTTATTCTGCGCTCTGAACCTCGCGCAATCGTACGGTATGCTTGATTAAAACGTCCAAATATCACGTCAATACTTCGCAAGGTAAAGGTGGTGCAGCCTCGAAATAACTTGTTCCCACCACTGCTGCCTGACGGAGCTATTTCACACGGACCAGATGCGTTGGGTGAGTTTGGAGTACCCACACTTTACCCTGCTGCGACGAAGCAGTCAATACATAACCTGTAGTGTACTCATTTATTTTGCTGGCAGGATCAAGGCATCTTGCCCAGTGTTTGAATTGCCGAGCCAGGAAATGGAATTGAACCGGCAGTGTCTGAATAAACGGTTGAAATGTCTAACTTGACATATAAATAATATTTTACCAGTCCAATTATGTGTTCTTATTCTAGGACGCCAGCGTATCTGTTTGATAAACATTTCAATCTGAAGGTCGACAGTTGTTTTGTAGCACAAAGCAGAATCGTCTGCAACTGGAATAATTTTGGTGAGAGTAATTTTGAAAAGCCTCACTTCAAGCAAAAAACAACATGTATTTTTACAAGTAGATTTTATATTAAATCCAAAGTGTCCACAGTAAACTAGGTTTTGAAAAATAAATGTTAATCTCATCAAAAAATATTTCCCAACCCGCAATCTATTTTATCGCATTCACTTTCCGGGTCTTATAGTGGTGAAGTATAAATTTGCATTGCCAAAAGTTTGGCTGTTAAACGAAAAACAAAAGTTTCTTCATTACTTATTTAAGGTCTCATCACATTGCCTCGTTGGTGAGTTTCATCATGAATTCCCCTTCACAAGCGGTAATGAACGATGCCATGAAGGATAAGGAAAAGATTTAGGGCTCAGATCACTTATTGGTCAATTTTTCAGATGAAAAAAATGAAAATACGGAGGCGTCCCAGTCGCCTATATTTGGACAAATCGTTGATGCAAATGTCTCTTGCACGTTTCTCCGTGAAGCGAAACTTTCCCCGAGGCTCTTCAGCGGCAATATCTAAAAACGTGATCAATAGCTTCGTGCGATATTTCATCCAGAAAAAGTGACACTCGGATTGCGTAACAAAAGTCGAACGCAACAATGCTCACAACGCGCGCACTCAACAACGGCACGAATACGAAATGTTCCTAATTGGCATTCGCGCGAAGCGAAATGATCACGCTAAATGGACTCATTCTTAAAATTACTTGACACGCACTAATGAAGCAGAACATAGACGCGAGCTTACGGCTGCAAAACTAGGCGAGCAGCAGCGCAAACTTGAAATACAAATGAGATGACAACAAACAAGGGATTTGGACAAATGGATGAGCGAGATCTGAGCGACCACACTCCTTATGGACGTTGCTAAGACTCGCGGATCGGAATAAAGCGTCTGGTTGATATTCACCGCATGGACTAAAGCTGAAATAAACATCTCAGGGGCATAAATAGCGGAAGCCTAACCAAAGCTGCTTAAACATTGCAATTTAGAGGTTTTTTTTTTAATTAAAGCAAAGGAACCTGGATTAAACGGTCATTGTTCAATCAGCACGTCCTTGCTAAAAATCACATGGTATTCATATTTAAATCTCCAAAGAAGGACCGCTATATATTTACCTAATGATTGAAGGGGAAAATACATTTATTGTCTAGACAGAATTTAATTATGAGAGTGGAGGGGAAAAAAACACACACACAAACGTATTTTGCCAAGAAAAAGAGGAAGAGATTTATATAGAGGGGAAATGGAATATTTTAAAAAGAAACCTTCCAGAGAAGAGATTAACGTCGAGAGACAAGATTTGTTTGAGGACATTGGTTCGTGGCCTCATAGGACATCTTGGAGACAAAAAAAAGAAGCGCTTTTTTTTCGCGCACAAAGATAAAGATACCCCCGATAGCCTGACGAGGCTGTCGGGTCAAGTACTGTTAGCGTGCACCTATAAAGGGCAGCGCTGCACGCCAGGGCGTATGTGGCTAGCGCCAAACTGGGCCGCGTACGTCTCCCCACTAGCGATATGTCTACGCAGCGGACCAGCTGCACATTTGAGGCTGAGTCGACCCAGGGAGGCCCAGGACACGTTCGGAAAATAGTCGCTGGTGTTGGCAGTGAGTGGGAATCGGGTCACCAGGTTTGTAACGCGGCGCGCTAACCACTACACTACCGCAACCCCATTAATATTATCAATTAAATCCATTTTTGGGGTCAGGTCACGTAAACAATTATAAAATCGTGTCGTTCAACCCTCCACCACCCGACACGGGCAATCAGCAAGGGGTTGTCACGTTGAACAGAAGACGCGCCAATTCCTTTACTATCTCAGCCCACACCGGTGTGTTGCAAAGCGACCCCACAATATTATACAAAAGATGTATTGTACGACGTTTCGCTGACAACTGCGTTCAGCATCATCAGGCACCCGCGCCAAAAACTGGTCGGGCAGAGCCATAGTTTACTCCCACGACACTGTTACACCGGCGATGGACTGGCGTCCCGTCGTCGGGTGTATTCCTGCCTTACGCCCTGTGTTTCCGGGATAGGCTCCGGCTCACCGTGACCCTATATAGGATTAAGCGGTTTCAGATAATGAGATGAGATGAGACACTGTTACACTCTCACTCTCCTTTGTCTCGTATTACTTGAGTATAACAATCGGTCACTTGTGTGCAATGCAATCTCGCCGCGTTGCTGTTTAGTTTACGATTATGATTCGGGTTTTATCTTTGCCAGAAATTGTCGCTGTGAGTTTGTTTACAATTTGATGTGACACGTTTGCTGTGCCGCAGGAATCCCGCGTTCAGAGCCTGCAAGCTCAGTGGACACTGTCTGCTGTAAGAGTAAACTTCTTTCTGTCTAAGTGGCGGTGACTTCAACACGGCGCTTGTACCAGGCCAGGTGCACTTTGAGGCCACGTGAAATGTCGAAGGCTCACTGACAGGAGGTCACTGGACAACACCCAGGTGCCACGGGTTACCTGACCGAGATGACACACAGACGCACCACCTGTGCTCCCTACTGTGCCACCTCCCCAAAATAGCACAGACACACACACACACACAAACATCCCCACATCGCGTGTACCGCCCCTTGGGACATTTAACTGTTTGCGAGCGCTTATGACTGCCGGTGCGTACGGCACACAGGAGGGTGGCGTAGCTAGCACCGCACATTGCCGTATTTGTCTCCACCGTGGTGCTGTTATACCAGCCGCACGAGGTACTCAATTCGTGCTGAGTCGACCGACGGGAGGCACAGGTCTGATGCAGCTGTTCGTCGCTGGCGTTGGAATTGAACTTGGGGGTAAAATGTTGCTCTGAGCGCCGTCAGCGAACAACTGCACGAACACTGCCCCACAAACAAAGGCAAAGAAGATCCCCCATGACTGTAGGGTCAAGTGCCATTAGCGAGCACCTATGAAGGTCGACACGGCACAAGAGGAGGTGGGTGACCAGGGTCGCGACCGGCCGCCTACTTCGTCGCAATGTTTTTACACTGCACTAGGTACTCATTTGAGGCTGAGGCTACCTAGGAGAGGCCCGGAACCGGTCCAGATAATTCTCACTGTTGTTGCGGTGCAATTTGGCGTGTTGCTATATCGTTTAGATTATGGTTAAGGTCTCATCTGTCCACAAATTCATCCCGTGAGTCTATATGCAATCTTATTGAACACGTTGCGTTGGTTATTACGAATCTCGCGTACGAGTTTGCAATCTCACTGGGGTGCCGCCTGCCGGAATAATGAACTTTGAGACCACGTGAAGGCTCACTGACAGCGGGTCAGTGAGTCTCACTGACAGCAGGTCACGGCACAACGCCCAGGTGCCCATGGAGTTGCCTGACTGAGATGACAAACAGATGCACCACCTGTGCTCCCTAGTGTGCCACGTCCCCAAAATAGCAGACACACACACAGACACACACACAGACACACACACAGACGTCCACACGTAACATGATTCGAACTCAGGTCGTCAGGCTTGAAGCCAGGCGCGCTAACCACTGAGTCACCGCTCCCCAAGGAACACTCCCCACGAACACCCAACACACACACACACGCACCACGCACTTTAGCTACAACAAATCAGGCAGTGGCTTACGATTTTCTTTAAAACTTAATTTGTGTTTGTCAGAGCACTTTAATGTTAGCCGACATGAGTCAGATATGGAGCTTTGCCAGTCTGTCAGCATATGCATCATTTATTGTCACTATCCTTTGTCGCTTGCAGGCCCCAGGGGCAGAGCTAATGAGTGAACATGAGACTATTTTTACCTTGTCTCCATGACCACTGTTAACCAGGCTCAGCCTGCACGGAGATAAGCCAGCAGTCGGTCAGTGTTCAATTAAGACGACAGGAAACGTTGAGCTGTGTAGCTCTTTTTAACAGTTGTCCGGCGGGGAGGGGTATAGAGACGTAACAACATCTCAGGGGCGATGCCGTCAGGACAATTAATCAACAAAGCATGTCTGTTTATGGTTAGAGGAAAGCGGAGTACTCGGCGAAAACGCACGCAGACACGGGGAGGACACGTGGACTCCACATGGAAAGGCACCCGAGACGGGAATCGAACCGGGAAACTTCTTGCTATGAGGCAGCAGTGCTATCCTACCGTGTCACGCCTACTGGCATGATGGTCCAGGACCATTACCAGAGGTCAGGCTCACATCTGCACTCTGATGGTTTCGAAAACACCACGTGTTCAATCACTCCCGTTCCATACCATGCCAGACTCAATCACCTCGCTTACCAGGATCTTCTGTGCGCTGGGGTTTCTCGCTCGATAAACCATCGGTGAAGCTGCGGTAAATTGTATGGTCAGACAAATGTATGCACGGGTATGACATTGATTTTTACACAGAGAGCAACTTAAAACTCTAACCGACTCGGTCATTTCACAAGCCTCCTTCGCACTGATACTGGACCGAATTCTTCGGCCACTCTCTTGCCGGTAATCCGGACTCTACCGGCTTACTCTCACATCTCCATGGCTTGCAAGTTGACGCTTGACGTGACAACGCGCGTGCGTTATTCACGCCAGTCAGGAGCAACGTGCCCTCCACCGCGCCCAATGCGGCCAAGCAAATGAAATTGTCACTCCGGACGCGCGCGCGCGCGCCAATTAATAACATCTCATCTCATCTCATTTTCTGAAACCACTTAGTCCTATACAGGGTCACGGTGAGCCGGAGCCTATCCCGGCAGACACAGGGCGCAAGGCAGGGATACACCCACGATGGGACGCCAGTCCATCGCCGGGCACTGCGGGGCAATTTAGCCTGCGAGTCAATTAACCTATGCAGCAGCATGCTTTTTGGACTGTGGGAGGAAAACGGAGTACCCGGCGAAAACCCACGCGAACACGGGGAGAGAGCATGCAAACTCCACACAGAAAGGCACCCGAGCCGAGAGATTCGAACCCGGGACCTTCTTGCTGTGAGGCGACAGCGCTAACCACTGGGCCACCGCGCCGCCCCAATTAATAGCAATAAATCATAATTGCTCTCGCTTAGGGAGCGTTCTTCGCCAGAGGGTCACCAACTGACGTCGTCTGCCAACGAAGCGGTGCGGGGGTCGAGAGACGGGACGGGCGGACGTTCGCGACTCCGCGCGAACACGGCAGCGACCCTCGTCACACGTCAGCGCGTGCCCACCGGTGTGACTGAGCGACCGATAGGTGGTCATCATCGCAGCACGAGGCACCCGGTGAGCTTGCAAGCTCTGGGTGCGGGATTCCCGCAATCCAGCAAATGTCCGAACCGTTTGAACCTGAGGAAAAACGTTGCACTCAAGTGGATTTTTTTTTGCTCGCTTTTGCTAAGAAACAATATTCATCAACAATTGTGATGATAGTTTATTTTTTATTTTGGGTGGCGCGGTGGTGCAGTGAGTAGCGCTGTCGCCTCACAGCAAGAAGCACCAGGGTTCGATTCCCGGCTCGGGTGCCTTTCTGTGTGGATGTTTGCATGTTCTCTCTCC
>JAZEWT010000014.1:20047305-20060401 GCA_036362905.1 Mordacia mordax | reverse complement strand
CCGTGTCCGCGTGGGTTTTCGCCGGGTACTCCGGTTTCCACCCACCATCCAAAGATACTATGCTGTCTAGGTTAATTAGCCTGCTGAGAAAATTGCCCCCAAATAGTTGTGCCCTGCGATGTCCTCGCATCATATACTCGGTATTCCCCCCGCTTTGCGCCCTCCTTCTGCCGGGATAGGCTCCGGCCTCTCGCGACCCTGTACAGGATTAAGTGGGTGTTGATAATGATAACGATGAGTTTTGATTTTGTCCGGGTGCAAACATGCCGCGTCGAGGTGTCGGCGGTGCCCAGCGCTTAATGACATTACACCTGCGTGATGTCACTCGCAATACACATTGCATAAATCACAACATTGGTCGTGAAAGTCTTCAGTTATCTCACGCACGGGCTATTTTCGGCTAAAAATCCATTTTAGGTGCGCTGTTCTGCTATGTGTTTTAACAATAATTATACAATTTGCAGCGCACGCAATTTTCCACGCCAGATCATGGACCATACACAGATACAGAGGCACAAGGAAACCGCAGAGAGGTGGGAAGAAGGTAACCATGGAGTCAGCCGGCGCCAACATTTGCCAGACACTGCTTGCTATATATTATGATGTCGACCAATTAATTTGTGCTTTTATGTCCTTGTTGTTGTCAGAGAAAACGAGCGAACGCGGAGAAAAGCAACACAAAACAAGGAGAGAAGAGTACCTCCGCACAGACAGGCGCGCACGAGTCGGGAGTCGAACTGCCTCGGGCAGGACTCTCTTTAAAAAAGTGCAGATGTTAGCAGTGAGTCGCGGTCGGCACATCCTCTCTTCACGTCTCACTGCGAGACACAGCGACGGCTCGGCCAGAGTAAACGGCACGCGTCGAGAAATTCCGCTCAAGGTCTGAGCTCATCGCTCACTGGGTGGCGTTGCGGACAACCACTCTGGATGCGGACCCTGCTGAGTAATGATTGCTTTTCCACTGGCACACGTGCGCCAAGCCAGCACGGCACGCTCACGCGGTACCAGTGGCGATTTGCTGAGCGACAAAAGAGACGGCGCTATCGTGCCTACCCAGCAGATGCCCCTTGTTAGGTGTGGGCGGCACGTCATTGAAACTATGGGTGGCAAAATAACGTGGTCAGCAGCTGGGTAAATTTCACTTTCTCATGGCCATGCAACGCCTGGGGTGGCAGGGTGTCTATGGAGTGGTAACATCTGAGCCTCACAGAGAGAAGGTCCTGCCAAAGACGATTCTATTCTTTGCCTCGGGTGCCTTTCCGTGTGGGGTTTGTGTGCGTGTGCCCTCTACCTGGTCCTCGTGGATTTCCTTCGGGTTTTCCATGATATATCGGCAGGGAGTTTCTGGCAAAAATTTGGCTGCGGCTGACCTAGCGACTGCCTTCCCCACGCCCCGTTTACTCGCGCCTCGAAACCATTCTCTGCAATGTCGTTGCTGTTGACGTGCCGTTCTCTCCGCAGGTCTGTGCAGCGCTTTGTGGCCCTCGGGTGAAACGGGCCCTATAAAAGCAGTTATTACTATCATTAAAAACCTTCGGCATCGAGCGACTGTGCGCGAGTTATGAATTGCATCGTGTATTATCATTATAATATTCATAAGAATCCTCTTCTATGGCTAAAATCAGATAGTACTCATTTTATCGGCCCCTGCGAGATGATGGTGGAGGCTTAGCCAATGCTGGCCCGGATATACACCCACCATCACACAACTGAAGGCTTTCATTTTCTGGCAGCTGATCAATATCTCAGACATTTAAACACCCTTTTGTGTGTGACAAGGTGAAACCCCAATTTTGATAGAGCATCTATTTATCCGTGAGGATACCATTTATTCAGGGGCTTCATTTCAGAAAAAAATAATCATTGCCGATGCCGCACAGCTTGCATTGACACAAACCCAACACATTTGCTTTCATTTGGAAACGTAGCATTTATTTATTTGCCATGCAGTCAAAACGTCATTAATGATGCAATTTCATCCAATAAACATCAAATTACATTAAGAAAGTCGCTTCGCTTTATGACTGTGCCTTTATATATATATATAATTCGTCCCTTGTACAGATGAATGCACACACGAAGCAGATAGCGACCAGAACAAAGCGTTGATTACACTGATAAATCAATATACTGGAGAATAATGTTTTATGTTGCCATTCATTCATTTGTTTGTGTTGCCCGTTCTGGTAGAGGCTGATTGGCCGCCTGCCCGCATAGCGTAGTGGGAATTCGGGCAGAATTTAACCACCTGATGCCCTTCCTGGCGTCAGCCTCCTTTGGTCGCAAGAGGCTTCGGATTGTTATTTGTCTGGAGCCTCCTCCCAGACCTGTTCACCAAGGGAAGACCCTCGTGGGAGTGTTGGGCTCCAGGCGACGTAGCTCTGGGATTTATTGGTAAACGCAAACCCTTACACAACGAGGAGGAGGGGGGGGCTCTCTTCATCTCCAGCTGCTCCAGCCTGAGATTACGTACATTCGCACAGTTGCTCCATCTGGCCTCTGCACTGCTCAATGGGTGCCACGTTTGAATTAGGGTTCGCATTTGAAAGATCATCCGTCCTCACCTGCAAACTCGCGTGACCATCTGTTAGATCAGAATAAGCTGATAGAGGTTGAATCGAAATGAAATAACTCAATTAAGGAATAATGCCTCATCCGGTCACGTAGGATTGAAAGAAAATCAGTCATATTCTGTACCACGTCTCAGTGATTCATAACTTGAAATTAGTCATGAGATGATTGCTTCGAAAAGCTGCTCTCTCTCGGGACAGCCGCGTCGATCGCTTCCTCTCTCTCCACCTCGCGACGTCACGCCTCACACGTTGGAGGCATCGTCAGGCGCAGTCATCAGTAATTGTTTCACGTTTGCTTCCCACCTGGCATAACAAGCGTGGGCATTGGCAAACGAAGCTGAGCAAAATTCTCGCTGAGAAGCACGGAGAGACGGACGTTTTGGTCACTTTGAATGGCAGGAAAATTAACACCCGGATCACAGCACTCAAGGGTGACCTTAACGGCCGAGGCCGGACACATATCTAGAAGGGATGACTCCAAATGGACGAGACTGGTGATGGAATGACAGCCATTAGGGCAGCAGCACGGCCGATAGGACGAACGCTACGGCATGGAGCCAAGGAGCGAAAAGGATTCTGAAATCGCAGGAGCGCTGAGGAATACCTTCACTCAACGCATGGCTGATGACGGCGATGATGATGATTGAAGTGTAACGATGTAGGTTTTCACGGCTCGATGCGTGAAGATCGCTTCGAAAAGCTGCTCTCTCGTGGGACAGCCGCGTCGATCGCTTCCTCTCTCCACCTCGCGACGTTTCGCCTCGCACGTTAGAGGCATCCTCAGGCGCAGTGTGCGTGTGTAGTGCCTGTTGCTCCTTTATATATATGTGGGTACTGTGTATGTGTCGAGTCATCTTTTGTTGTGTGGGGTCTACATCTGAATCACATCAAGACCGCTCTCCTTGTCTCCTGTATATATATGTGGGTCCTGTGTATGTGTCGAGTGATCTTTTGTTGTGTGGGGTCTACATCTGAATCACATTAACACTAATCTCCTTGTCTCCTATATATATGTGGGTCCTGTGTATGTGTCGAGTGATCTTTTGTTGTGTGGGGTCTACATCTGAATCACATTAACACTAATCTCCTTGTCTCCTATATATATACGTGGGTTCTGTGTATGTGTCGAGTGATCTTTTGTTGTGTGGGGTCTACACATGAATCACATCAACACCACTCTCCTTGTCCTATTCTCCTTCACGAGCGCTCTCCCTAAACTCTCACGCGCGTGCAGTCGCGTTCTTTGTCACCGTGTCAATGCTGTGGATTCCTCACTCAAGCCTGGCGGGGGTGGAGGGGGGTGGGAGGGGGGTGGGAGGGGGGTGTAATGGGGGGTGGAGGGTGGGAGGGGGGGGGTCACGCTCCTCTTAGTGAAATCGCTGATCTAAAGGCCGCGCAGAGGTGGTGCGGGCGATGCCGTCTTGATCGATCGACTGACGCCAGAGGATAACTCGCCGTGGAACAATGCTGAGCGCCGTCACCGCGACTACGACGAACGTCTTGCGGGAGGATTCGGCACACTTTCGCTCCGCCATTCCCGACGCATCATCACCATCATCATCATCATAAAAACAAAAAATTACTCCGAAAATAGTCGTTGCGGATTTTGCCGTTCTTACCTCCTTGTTGATGTGCCGCTCTTTCAGCGGCTCTGTGTAGCACTTTGTGGTCCTTGGGTGAGCAGCGCTGTGGGAATGATATTATTATACGATAAACGTCAAATAAAAACCATTTCCTAATATTTATATCATATTCACGGATAATTTCGCATTTTGGAATTGCAGTTGAAAGTCTCATCATTTTCACTTGTTGTTCTGCAACGATGTGTGTATTTAAAAAAAAACCCTAAAAAAATGTTATTGCTGCTGATTTAGCGTTCTGGTGCCATTGCTGCGCCATTCTCTCCGCAGCTCTGTGAAGCGCTTTGTAACCCTCGGGTGAAAAGCGTTGTATAAATGCAATTAATATTATTATTATTAATAACACCCGCTAAATCCTGTGGAGGATCGCGACAGAGGGTGCAAGGCGGGCAGACAGAGGGTGCAAGGCGGGCTACACCCAGGATGTGACGCCAGTACATCGCAGGGCACTTTTTTGGGGGGGGGGCAATTTACTCAGCAGGCCAATTAACATAGACAGCAGCGTGTGTTTGGACGATGGGAGGAAACCGGAGCGCCCGGCGAAAACCCACGCGGACACGAGGAGAGCATGCAAACTCCACACAGAAAGGCACCCGAGCCGAGAGATTCGAACCCGGGACCTTCTTGCTGTGAGGCGACAGCGCTAACCACTGGGCCACCGCGCCGCCCCCTTTGTCGGTTCGCCTTCCTTTATTCAACCCTTCTTCTCGTTCCTGCTATTGCTGTGCTCCTTATGTCACCGCTGGGACTTGCCGCGACTAAATGTAGCTGTCAGCCGCTCGTCAAATGTGCAGCCCCGGAGCATTTGCGTCTTGGCTGAAAATAGAAAAAAAGACAAGGATCTACGAACGTCGCCATCCACACGATTCTCACACCGTTGAATGGAGGACATGGGGGGGGTGGTTGTGCGTCATTTGCATATCCCAGCCATTAGCAATGTCTAATCACATGTTTTTCTTGTTAAACTTGGGGGACCATAACCGCACAACTGCTCTCCCAGGAGATCCCAGGAGATTGCAATCGTCTCAAGGCATGGATACTCCACGGAGCTTACATCAATTGTCACTCAACTGTCCCACCACGAGCTAATTGGCGTAAAGACTGGATGAGGATGTGGGGTGGGAGGGGGGATGCGTGGGATGCCACATACGGCGGTATTACCATCTGTAGAAAGCTCCCTCCCACCCCCCCCATCTGCTCAAGTGGTAAATGTTCTTTTGATTGAGTACAGCATAAAACCGGAGTCCCTACGGGAATCCATCATGAATAGCGCCTCCTGGAGACCATCCCCACCTGTTCTGTCACCGTCTCAAGTCCGCCGTCGCCACAACGTTTGTTTATTGGAAACACATTTCAAGTGGACAGGCCCTGCGAGATGCGTACGTCTCAATGTCCACTCCGCTGGCAGCTGAGGATTTTTATGGCCAAATTAATCATCGAGCCCTGGCTTGCGATTAAGTAAAGGTGTCCCGCTGTATGACAATTGTGCTATTGCGGTCACGAGGCGGTTCAGTCAGTCGTGTGGAGAGCATCCTTCCCGATGATAGCTGGCGATCCAGTAATCTCATCTCATCTCATTGTCAGAAACCGCTTAGTCCTGTACAGGGTCGCGGTGAGCCGGAGCCTATCCCGGCAGACACAGGGCGCTAGACAGGGATACACCCACGATGGCATGCCAGTTCATCGCCGGGCACTGCGGGCAAATTTAGTCTGCGAGCCAATTAACCTATGCAACCGCATGTTTTTTGGACTGTGGGAGGAAACCGGAGTGCCCGGCGAAAGGCACCCGAGCCGAGATTCGAACCCGGGACCTTCTTGTTGTGAAGCGACAGCGCTACCCACTGGGCCACCGTGCCGCCCGTGATCCAGTAATGTTTGTAAAAAAAAGGTCACCCCAAAAATCTCCGAACTCAATGCATACGTAGAGCATGCGTTCATTCAGTCAGTTTTATTTAAGCTGGAAGGAACCATTGAGCTAGGCAGCTCTTTTTAACAATTGCCCAGCATGGATGGGTAAGCAAGTTTCAACATATGAGGGCAGCGGGGGCTATTTAGTGAGGACAGTTAATCTATGCCGCATGTCTTGTGGCAGTGGGAGGAAACTCGAGTACCCAGTAAAATCCCACGCTGACATAAGGAGAATATGCAGACGCCACATGGAAAGGTACCCGAGCAGGGAATCGAACCCAGGCTCTTCTTTACGTCAGGTGGCAGCGCTAATCGCTGCACAACCTTGTCGGTTGAGTGCCAAGGGCTGCGAAACCAGTTTAACCGAGAACGATGTGCAGCCGTGGCTAGCACTGATGTTGAGCGATCTGTAAACGAGTCTTGTTATGATTTCACAAACTCACACTGACCATGGTGGAGTGAACCGCGTTCCACGCGCGGCATGACACGTGGAATATTTCATAGAGCAGTAGGCTGCTAATGGACTGAGCGCGCCGTGTGAGCCTTCAGTAGAACACTTGACTTACAATCACGTTTCGATCAAGCCTCGCATCTGCTTGGGGTGAATATAAAAAAAGTTTCACTTGTGTGAAAAATCAACAGTGGTTACCCTCGGCCGTCAAACAGCAGGATTTTGTCAATGTGCTCAGTGATAAGAAACACCACCGTTTGAACCATGATCTTGACCACGCTTGACTTTGACTCAGGGTCGCTTTTACTAACGCTTTAATGCGATGTTTAACATCCTCTGCAGAGCAGACAGCACTGGATTTGTAATCGCCTGAAGCGTAATCAGCACGTCATAGCATTCTGAAACATCCATGTCATTAAAACTGGCAACCATGTCTAAAGCAATAGGCTCTCCATTCTGCCAATGGCATGGAAATCCACACGGAAATGTAAATCTAAGTGTAACTTTTATAATTGTTTGAAACCTCTCACAGCCAGAGGAGTGCCATTAAACTGCATTCACGCTGTTTACAAGACAATCCCGCTTGATTAATGGAATGTAGATTATTATGCCTCAAAGAGCTATTAAGTTTGCATATGCTCGGTGTACCATAGAGCAATCCTTCACTTTTATGGAGAATATTAGTTATTGAGCTGAACTTGTTTGGCTATGACACGGCACAAAGGATGACCTACAGGCGTTCGTGGAATTATCATCGCACATCAATGAGCAGATCCATTTGTGAACAAGCGCTTGGCCGGATCGTGAGACGAACGGCAGCACGGGTGAGCTTTCATCCAACGAGAGATTGAGAGCATGGTTGATAATCGCGATCGTCCCGCAAAACGCTGGTGACAACTGCCTCTGAGTTCGCGCACGCGGTCCGGTTTCAAAAACCATTGCAGCGGGGCCTCGAACCCCACGCACGTGGCTCGGCGATGAGGAAGCCATGCCCGGGGACCTCCCGCGAACCTCCTCGTGGCGATGATGACAGCTTCGCGAAATTTGAGCGTAAAGCGGGGACCCTGCGGTTGGGCAAACAAAAGCCACGGATATCGGTGAGGTTTTTTCCACGCGAAGGGGGCAACATTGCACAGAACCGCCGTACACGGGCGGTTCTGCTGGTTGGGTGGTCCCCCGGCTGAGATGCCGGCGATAGTGGCGATGTTGTGGCGGGCCTTCCAACAACGCGCGTGTCTGCGGTTGCGTGCGCGTTATCATTTCATCAGCCGCATAGCGCTGCTGTGAGATCTGCTGGTCCTGCCGCCCCGCATGAATCTCTGGGTGCTCTCAACCAAGATTACGCGGGCTATTCTCTGCGCTCTCTACGAGATGTGGAACTCCCTTAGGAGAACACCTGCTCCAGCCTCAAACATTCAGACTGGCAACTTCTGTTCCATTATCAGTTGTTCGTAATGGATGGTATTCCACATTTTACATAGATTGCTCTTGCCAATAGCACCTGGCAATCCAATGGAGAGATACTCCATGAGTTGTCAGTCGTTTTTTTTTGTTATTTAAGTCTCAAGGCACTATTGGGCTATGTTGCGCTTTTTAACAGTTGTTCAGTCGAGAGGAGTAAGCACAAGTTACAACATCTCAGAACAGCGGGGGCAATCGAGTCAGGACAAATACTCGAGACAGCGTGTATTTATACTGTGGGAGGAAACTGGATTACCCAGCAAAAACCCTCGCGGACACGGGGAGAACAAGCAAACTCCACACAGAAAGGCACCCGATCAGGGAATCGAACCCGAGCGCTTCCAGCTGTGAGGCAGCAGCGCTACCCACTGCGCCACCGCGCCGCAGGTTAGAGGGGCGTTTGGTTGATTTGCCACGGGATGACCTGTAGCTGAGAGGACTTTCTTCCCAATGACCGGTGGCGAGCGGTGTGAGGATCAGCTGTTGCGAAGATAATCAGTAGGAGGCATTACTGTATGTCTCGCGGTAGCCCCCGCCGCCGCCCCCCCCCCAAGCAGCCACAATAGCAGGAAGAGAGTCGACACTCACGTGAATGTGGTTAAGAGGGCACTTGTCAACAGGGCTGCCAAGAGCAGTGCAAAGGGGGACAATTTTCCACGGCTCTTACTTAAAAGAGGACCCGAAATTGAGTCTGCGGTGAGTGGAAATACGGGAGCCAGCGTGGCATTCTGCCTCATGCCTCGGGGCACATTCGGAAGGTCCCGCTTGTTTCGTTACCTCTTCTGTTAACCCATGACCCCGGAGTTTGTCCCATGACGTCCTTGCCGGTGAGGTATTTAACACTTCACGCGCCCTTAAATTGCCCCGAGCGCAGCACAACAAGGGATGGCGTCGTGTATGATGCAAACGTACAACGGCGCGATGTCGATGTAGATATGTAATAATAATTGCAATAGGGCGGCACGGTGGCCCAGTGGGTAGCGCTGTCGCCTCACAGCAAGAATGTTCCGGGTTCAAATCTCGGCTCGGGTGCCTTTCTGTGTGGGAGTTTGCGAGTTCTCTCCCCGTGTCGGCGTGGGTTTTCGCCGGGCACTCCGTTTTCCTCCCACAGTCCAAAAAAACATGCAGCTGCATAGGCTAATTGGCTCGCAGGCTAAATTGTCCGTAGTGACCGGTGATGGACCGGCGTCCCATCTGGGGTATATCCCTGCCTTGCCCCCTGTGTCTGCCGGGATAGGCTCCGGCTCACCGCGACCCTGTGCAGGACTAAGTGGTTTCTGACAACAAGCTTAGGCAACGCTTGGGTTGTAGTGACCGGCTGCAAACGCGTGGCAGCATTGTTCCAAAAGAGAGCGGCAGCTGCCACCAAAGCCTCCTCCCGCGAATGTTGATGCGCATCTCGGAACATTAAGCAGACAGTGGGTTGAGCTTCTGAGATTTGGTTTATTTGTTTGTGTGGACAGCTAATCCATCAAATATTTTGCCGACTTGTCAAGAAGAACCTTAAGTACGAATAAGGCCCAGCGACTCTTTATACAATTTGGTAGAAGTCAATCCTGAGCCAATTTACAAATCACAATGGTGGATTTTGTTGGGGCATTCATAACAAATCTAAGAGCCGATTGTATTTTAAATTTCAGTCTATTATTGTAGCCAAGGCATCTGTATGCCTCAACTCGTATAATTTGTTGTTTAGTTCGTGTATGAAATGGAAGTGGAGATTTGGATGATGTTGTGGGGTTTTTTTTGTCGAGAAAACGTGAATTTTGTTTCATTGGAATTATGGACGAGTTTGAGAGCAGGAAGCTGGTTTTGTGCGATATTGAAGTCGCCTTGCAGCTTACGAATTAACACTCTCTGGGCAATCTGGGGCCACTAGCAATGCGGTGTCATCTGCAAGAGTATTGATATGAGAGTGAGAAATTGAGGTGGCCAGGTCATTGATTAATGAACAGAATAATTAATGGGCCACGAGTGGTATACCTTGCACAATGTCGATTTTGCTGGACATCAGGTTATCAATCGAAATCACTTGGTTAACGTGAAGAGGTAACTCGTAAACCAGCCAAACTGCACGACTAGAGAATCAAAGGAGATTACATTAATATGTGTCGCATGTCATATATCGAAGGTATCACTATTAGTATTCCTCAATAATAATAATAATAATTGCACTTCTACACGGCTTTTCACCCGAGGGTTACAAAGCGCTGCAACAATGCGGCTATTATTGAATTCCTACAAGGTGGTACCCGTGGACTGCATTGCTTGTAGCACTCTCAAAGGACTGCAACCAGCCCAGATGCATAAGGGAAATATAAAAAAAAAGTCTTAAAGTTACCGGAGAGAAGAAGTGTACAGACTTTGAGCAACTGCACGATTCCGATTAATATTCACCACGAGTTCAGCTGAACTCTAATGCATTATTGATCAGCATATGATCCCAATTATCTACTCCCCGTAATTTCATTAGCAGTTTTGTTTTAACAGTCTCCTCTATTTGAATAGTAAATCTCAAATATCGCAGCAACGGAGTGATATCCTCGGCTTGTGAAAGACACCAAGCGCTTGTACGGCGATGGACTGGCGTCCCGTCGTCGGGTGTATTCCTGCCTTACGCCCTGTGTTTCCGGTATAGGCTCCGGCTCATCGTGACCCTATATAGGATTAAGCGGTTTCAGAGAATGAGATGAGACCATGCGCTTGCACCGCGTGGCAGGGATGCGCGGTGGGAGCATCCACACCCCACAGACAGAGAGCTCTGTCCGAGGAGGTTCGACTCCCTCTTCTGCGCGGAGTTCGTATGTTCTGCCCCTGTTCTGCGTGGGATTCTTCCGTGTTCGTCCCAACAACTGAATAAAAAAAAAATCCAACTCATCGATTCTTCGGCTGACTGTTGGCACCGGTTGCCTGTGTGGCGACCTTCCCTCCACCTCTCCGTGGTGTCTTCGCTACGCCTCCGCATCTCTGTTTCGTCCGTTACCAGGCCCTGGCATTTGCGTGCGTTGTAAATTATGCTATTATGACACTTCAGCCACAATACTATCATTTCAATAATACGCATTCATAAAGAGTCATCCGTAATACATATTATGCATATGAATGACTGACCTCCTGCCTGTTACTATTTTATTCTTCACAATTGTTATTGTAATTGTGTTGCAATGTTCAAAACTTGTAGAAGAATGCATTCATTTAATGTATTGCATTTATGTTCATATAGTAGTATTTCTCTCCCAGAGGTCCTGAGGAGGTACAGTGAAACACGGAAGGGTCATGGGAGGCAGCTACGTGATAAGCCGACGCAAATCCGCCAGACAATGCGTCCTCTATCTTATGATGTTCTGGGACAATTTCTGAGTGGTGTTTATTTTAATTTCCAGTTGTGGGCGACAAGTGGAGAAACTGGAGGAAACCCACACAGAGCAGGGGAAGAACATAACAAACTCCACACAGAAAGATGCCCCAGGGCTGGGGATCGAACCGCCGTGGGCGAGATTTCGTTTCTGTGAGTCGCCAATGCGACCACCGCGCCATCCATCGCGCAAACAATATCTGGCATCTCTTGCGACGTACAGGTGTACCACGCGGAATGCCTTAGCAGCCAAAACTAGCGGAGCACGTCACATTGAGCTGGGATGAAGCATAATTCACTCGTGTGAAGTCACTGCTAACCACGCTGAGACCATAATACTCCGCGCACTTGAAAAGCTGGCTTAACCGAGGATGGCCGTCAGAATGTGCGCGTGGGTCTTGCCCACGCTCGCAGAGTTCTCCATAATAAGGCAGTGGGCCCCTTGAGTATTATAACTTAATCCAAGAGATTGCATAGCAAGCGTTTGTAAAGTTATTCAACAATAAGTTTAGTTGTTTTTTAAAGACTGGCTAGAGAAACGTTATCATACGAATATGTAGATGGGTTGAAAGCAATAATTACATTACCATAGAACCCCAAATGTTCATGTATATGTAGAGCATTATTTTCTGCCAAAGCTCTGTAATTTGTAATGCTATCCTATTTTCATACCACTCTCAGTTAGACTTGCATACACATCACCTTCGGGTAATTCAGCCATGCCTTACGGCAAATGAACGCGTAGCGTTCAAAATGCATGGTAATTTAAAATGACACTCTCACGTACAATCGCCACTCAGTCATTGCTTTATCCAGATTTCAGCGAGAGGAGATGGCTTGAACCCAAATAAACAACGCCATCGGCTGATATTTCGTGTCACCTACATATTTCACCACTCAGAGCAAATGACTTCCTTCGTGTGACATTATGGCTATGTCTTGCACGCTCTATGCGTGTGTATACGCATAATTTTCTGATATTTTACAAAGGGTAATCACAATCCGTTTGATGTATCGCACGCGAATATACGCCTCTGCAAATTGTCTCTGCATATTTATCCAAAGCGATGTCTGCATACTTGCGATATTTCTTGTAAAGAGTTCCGCTATTTTTTTACAATCCCCCAGTATGGGATGGTCACCCCGTGGCCATCACTGTACAATGGTCGTGTATCAAACCCTTTGACTCTGCACCTCATCTCAGCTCATTGTCAGAGACCGCTTAGTCCTGTACAGGGTCGCGGTGAGCCGGAGCCTATCCCGGCAGACACAAGGCGCAAGGCAGGGATATACGCACGATGGAACGTCAGTCCATCATCGGGCACTCCGGGCAATTTAGTCTGCGAGCCAATTAACCTATGCAGCAGCATGTTTTTTTGAACTGTGGGAGGAAAACGGAGTGCCCGGCGAAAACCCACGCGGACACGGGGAGAGAACTCGCAAACTCCACACAGAAAGGCACCCGAGCCCAGCACATGCACATGGTGGCTATGTCAGAAACGCGCATTCAAGGTCGATCTCCCGATGTGGATGATCGTGGCGGAATCCTAACATCGCGTTATCGTCGCGTCTGTGTCTCAAATTGCTTTTCAACGCTCACTTAGACGGGATGACTGAAAATCGCGGCCACTTGCCATCGAAAACCCCCATCTCAGACCGCGGTGGATTTAAGCGCCACCTCGTAGGGGGTTGTCGCACCTGTTATCCG
>JAZEWT010000014.1:20015035-20028907 GCA_036362905.1 Mordacia mordax | reverse complement strand
GGGGGCGGTAATTTACTCAGTATTAGAATTATTGCGACGACATATATCTGAAGACAGTGAGATGTGGGGGCAGTTGAGGGTGTTCATCCAGCAGTGGACTGAACATGGCTGATTACAATGATGATGATGATGATGAGATTCTAGTATGCGCCCAATTCAATGAGCTTAGTCTAAAACAGTGTCAAAAGATTCTAAAGCAATGCATTGTGTCAAGTGACGTAATTCTCTGTCCTTAGTCTAACAACGTTTTGATAACCCTTTCATATTAAGAACACTTGATTAAAATGTCACCTTAATAGGATATCTTAATGCCTTGTAGTTACATCGGCTAAAACGATTCTTTACTTTGCCGAGTTACGTTTATCCATTACGCGCCGATGTGGGTATTTTCACGGCTCAACGCGTGAACGCTGCTCTCCGTCGCTCGTCGTTCGCGTTGGCCGTGTCGAGCGTTTCTCTTCGCCCGTCGCGACGTTTCGCCTGCCACGCTGGAGGCATCGTCAGGCGTCCACTGGAGCGATATTCTCCGCGCAGAAATGGGGACCGCTCGGACTGAAGATGGCTCCGATGTGCGAGGCGAAAGGTACACTCGACATACCACGAAGAGCAATTCTTATTAATTGGTTGCGGATTTTCAAAACTGAAAAGTGAAACCAACGTCTGACTTCCACTGCGCCGGGACCCCTTGATTATAAGATCTGAATCTGGGGGCTGTAACCCTACTTAAATAACTTATCACATTAGTATAATAATTGTTTTGTCGGACTCATCTCACAAATGAGAAGTCACAAATTTTAATCCCTACCGTGCACTGACTTAAAACATTATCCCTCTGTGGTCTGTAATTTCAGTATCAAAACGAGGCAGGATCATAGTTCTCCCCAAATGGAAAAAAAAAGGATTTTGTGCAAATTCCTGCGATTAATTTAGCGCAGCTCCAGTTCCAAATTAAAACACTCTAAAGCTTTATCCATGTCTAATTATCATCACACACTAAATTGGACAAGGACGCTGCGACGGAGCAATGTTAGTGTGATAGACTTGCAACTCTGGGTTTGCATTCATTCATTCATTATCAGTCACCGCTTAATCTTGTACAGGGGCGCGGGGGGTGAGGCGGAGCCTATCCCGGCCAACAGAGGGCCCAAGACGAGAGAATGCCCAGGATGTGACGCCAAGACATCTCAGAGCACACTTTTTTTGGGGGGGGGGGGCAAGTTACTCAGCAGGCCAATTAACCTGGGCAGCAGAGTGTCTTTACACGGCGGGAGGAAACCGGAGTACCCGGCAAAAACCCACGCGGGCACGGGGAGAGAGAGAGAGAGAACTCGCAAACTCGGCACAGAATGTTCAGTCAATTCTCCCAACGCTGCAGTGGTTACAATGCAGGTGAGCTTATGTCAATCCTACACCTCTCTCCACCAAGCAGTATGGTTAGGTACCCTATAGAATATAGATAGTTGAGTAATACATTGCAAGCCATAGGTAGTGGTGTATCGTTAAAGTACTTCGACCTTATACAATAAATCCGGCCAATGTGGAAGAAGAGGCCAAATACCGCCTAAATCTCCCGATAGTTAGGGCACTTCTGACAGCAGCGGCCTGGGCAAGCAATTGCACGGTTGCGCCTTCGCCGTCACCTTTTAATGAACTGGATGTGAATCTTAGCCAAATAATTTCAATCTACCGTGATAATAAATGTAATTTATAACGATTCAGAGACATAGGAAAACCGCAGAGAAGTGGGGGAAGAGACCCATGCGGTTAACCGGCGCCAACATTTGCCAGACACTGCATCCCATATATACTGACGTGATTGGCCAATTACGTAATTAGTTGGGTTTTTTTCGTTGCGGGAGGAAAACGGAGAACCCACAGGAAACCCACACGGAAGAGGGAAGAACGCACACACACACACTCCACATAGAAAGGCGCCCGAGACGGGAATTGAACCGATACTACAGAACTTACCAATGCTTAGTGGTAACATCGTTGACTCACAGGAATCAGACAGAATCGTAGGTTGGATTCCTAATGAGGGCACCTTGCTGTGTCGCCTTTGTGCGTTCGTGCCCTGTTCTAAATGAGTAAACAAAACCACGCACTGTACCCTGAAACGAACCAAGCAAAGCTGGCGAAAAATAATTACAAATCACCCCATTTGGGATTTCACACATAGCAGTTTGCGGTGGCGCGGTGGCGTGGTGGAGCGGTGGCGTGGTGGCGCGGTGGAGCGGTGTGGCGCGGTGAGTAGCGCTGATGCCTCACGGCAAAAGGTCCCAGGTTCGGTTCCCAGCTCGGGTGCCTTTCTGTGTGGAGTTTGCGTGTTCTCTGCCCGTGTCCGCGTGGGTTTTCGCCGGGTACTCCGGTTTCCTACCACAGTCCAAAGACACGCTGCTGCCTTGGTTAATTGGCAGGGCTGGGTAAATTGCCCCCAAAAATGCCCCGCGATTGAATAGCGTCACCTGTGTGTAGCCCTGCCTTGCGCCCTGTGCCTGCCAGGATAGGCTCTGGCCCCCGCGACCCTGTACAGGATTAAGCGGGTACTCATACTGAACTGAACACATTGCCTCGTCACCCTCTGGAACGAAACCTTGGCAGGAGAACATCTTATGATAAATAAGAATTGAGGCTCGGCGAGGCTTTCCCGAGTAAATAAAGCGAAATGATAATAGATGAATGAATAAATGAGAAACGCACCTCGGCGCTGCAGTTCATGAGTTACCGGAATTAAAAAAAAACAACTCCATGATTCCCACGTCCTGCGTAAGCGGAGGAAGGGGGGGTCGTTGAACGACCTTGTACAGTGCGCTCAATCTCAGAGCAGGATGCGTACCGCGGTAGACCACTTGGTGTCATGTATTATTTAAGGAAACATGCTACAAGATTAGAAGAACATCGATAGCCGAGATTCTCCATAGCGGACCTGCTGCGCACGATTGTGATTGATGTGCAGGCATCTCCGGCTGCCCGCGCCGCGGAATTTTCAACTAAAGAGCAACTGTCCCGCAGACATTGATCTAAAGCCTAATGTTATATATTTTTTTCTTTACCTCGCTGCATTTCCCCTTATACATACGTGGTGCGGTGGGGGGGTTAATATACGCGTATGTATATACACGAGGTTATCGCTACATTGTGTTTGCACGCGTGGGTAGGGAGCGGTGGCTCAGCGGTTGGCGCGCTGGGTTGCAAAAACAGGGCGACCCGAGATTCATTCGCCCGTTCGATTTTCTCAACCGGTTGTGGGCATCGCCTAGGTCGACTCAGCCTCAAGGGAGTGCCCAGTGCTGTGTGCAAACATTGCTGGCCAACCCACGCCCGCTTGTGCAAAGTGTGGACCTTCATAGGTGCTCGCTAACAAGCACTTGACCCTGCAGTCTTCCACCGTTATACGGGTGATCTTTGTCCGCGCCATTCACTCACTGCACTCGGCGCTACGGTCTTTTTTGTTTTTGTTTTGGGCAACAAAACACCCGAAACTTTAAGAAAGCAAATACATTACATTGTCTGCGTGTCGGTCAATGACCCTTTGTACGGCGCGTTGCTCGTCCCATGACAAACACGCATGCCACTTAGAGTAACAAATCACATGTGTGTGGCCATTAGGTGGATTTCATCTGAGCCTTGAATTCCACATTGAAGGAACTTCAAGGTCATGTTAATAAGAGACTTCCACGGCAGGCGTGCTCAAAAATGTCTCCCCGGCGGGGGCCGATAAATATTTGAAGACAATACCTCTTGTCCTGGTCATATGAGGGCCCCACGGGCAAGTGATCGCCACGGCTGATGTACTTCCAGTTGTATCGCCGCGACAAACAGCTTGACGCGCAAGCAGTCTGCGCGCCCCATTGGCTGCCCGGTACGCGAAGCGGTTTAAATGCCCAGCGCTCTGCGCGCCCGTTCTTTCGGGATGGCCGCGTCGAGCGTCCCGTCTTCTCTGCCCTTCGAGACGCGTCGCCTCCCCACGCTGGAGGGCATCTGCGGTCGTTTCGGGCAGCGAGAGGAACGGGAAGAGACGCTCGACGCGGCCTGTGCCCGAAATTACAGACGCGGGGATCAAATCGCTTGCGTGGTGGAGCCGTGACAACCGACACGACTAACTAGTCAGCGGCACCGCGCTCACGCAAGGCATGTGGCAGCAGGCATCTCCATCTGTGGCCACAGATTGACCTCGTCTTTCTCGAACTGCGCAAATCTTGAGCATTGCTCGCAAGAGCCGGTCTTTCGGGGCAACCGCTTCGGGCGTTCCACATTGCAGGCAAAGGACAGGAGAGAACGCTGAACATGACATCCACAAACGGGCAGCACCTGAAGAGTGATTCTGAATACAAGGAGCAGTGAACACCCACGTGGGTACACACACACACCCTGCTGTCACAATTAAATCCATCATCCATGGCGTTGACCCTCCTCCTCCTCCCCACCTCTGCTCCCCTCTCCCTCCACTCCACACACTCCAGCCTCCTCCTCCTCGCTCCCCAGATCTGCTGCTATGGAGGCCATTCTCCCAGCTACCATGCCCTCTGCACTGCCCTCTCCAGACAAACCCGCCTGGATCTCGTCCCCTACACCTCACCACCCCCACCACCTCCACCCATCCCCACCCAGCCACAATGATTCCCGAGCTTTACTTTGACGATTGCCACGAGCCATGATCAATCCACTGCTGACTGGTCTGACGATGCCTCCAACGTGGGAGGCGATACGACGCGAAGGAAAGAGGAGGGACGCTCGACACGGCGATCGCGAAAGTGCAGCTCTTGAGAGCAATCCTTACAGAGTGTTCAGAAACTCAAGCAAACTTTCGCAGAACACCTGGTTAAAGGGATGATGGACGATGGTCAATTTTAATCGAAACCGGGACCTCCTTCCTGTGAGGTGGCAGCACCACCCACTGCACCAGCGCACCACCACTCCGTTTTGAAATCTCTCCGAAAAACATCCCTGCTCACAAACCCGCGCCTTAAAACCCCCCATGATTGATTATGTTCCTCCAGCCTTGTTAAGTCTCTCCCATTCGCTCCCATTTGCGCCTTTTGATTGCGTGCTAATTGCGTTAGAGGGTGGGAGGCGCGGTGAACAGTGGGCGTCTTTTCACGGCTATGACCCGAGTTCGATTCCCGGTTCAGGTTCCTTTTTGTCTGGCGTTGGCACGTTCTCTCGGTGAACGCGTGTGTTCGGACTGGGTGCTCTGGTTCCTTCGCATAGTCCAAAAACACGCTGATGCCTCGGTTCATTGTCCTGATTAAATTTCCCCCGATGCCGGGCGATGTTGCAGCCTGCATGCACCTACTTTTTGGACAACTGTTAAAAAGAGCTGCATAGCACAACGATTCTTTCGAGCTTCAATACAAACTGACTGATCGACGTTACGGTCACAATAAACATGGAAATTCTTACTGTAAACTGATCGTGGAAATTCCACATTCCAAAGGCGATGGCCCGCACCTCCATAGGGCAACCGTGAACAGGTGCTACTCACTTTATTGGCCATGTAGAGATGATTTGCCACTGTACGCCGTCTCCCAACCGCATTTTTGGTGAGCTTTACCCACCCAATGGCGTTGTGAGTCGAGTGTTGCACCAGCTGCGCCAAACAGCTGGATGTAGAAACAATCACCAAGGTCTTTACCCAGAAGGTCTTCGCTAAGCCTCGGGGCTTGTTTCCAGAAAGCGTCTGCAATGTGATATTTTGCCAATTATAGACGTATGGGGTAAATGTGAGAAAGCTTGGCTCGTGGGAGTAAATCTGAAAGCACAGAATTAACAAAACAAAAACACAGTTGTGGTTGGTGTAAATATATTTGAGTATTTGAGTAACGCAAATATGTTTACACCAACCACAAATATTCACCCACCAGCCACCTGCCCAATTATGGGCATGGAACAATACAAACAAAGACTCCTAACATTTTATTTCTAATATAATGCCGCTGCTTAATAAAGGCTGCTCCTGCTCTGCGTCAGTTTTAATGGTGCGTTTGATCAACTTCACCACTCTGGTCAGCACAGGTTGGTGAGTTTGAGGCAGCCAGAGTTGGCAGAGCTAGTTCACTCACCATTGCAGTTGCCAGCTCTGGGGCACCAAAATCCGGCACATGTTTGCGCCAGCAAACGGAACAACAGGGAGATGACTGTGCGTGTAACTGTCAATCACACTTTGAATGACTTGTTCCGTGAACAAATACAGATTTCCCAGGATGGCCCCTCGATAAGGAGAACGATCCTGAGTTTGAAAAAATACGAGACAGGTGGCAACCTATCGCGCCACTAACGTCATTGGCCAGGTTAATTGTCCTGACTGAAGTGCCCTATGTGCCCCGAGGTGTTGTAACTCGCTTCCCCCTCCCCGCTGGAGAATTGTTAAAAGTAACTTCTTAGCACAACGGTTCCGTCCAGCTAAAATAGCAAATGATTGACAGAGGTCCGATGTGGCCCAAACAGTTCATTAGCTCGCATGGTGTCGGAGTGGTAACATTTTTGATTCAAAATTAAAAACTCTGTCCGAGGCGGTTAGATTCCCGCCAAGGGCGCTTTTTTGTGCAGAGTTTTTGTGAGTTCTCCTCCTGTTATGCGTGGGTTTCCTCCGGCTTGTCACGTTTCTTCCCACAACCGAAGAAAGAAAAACATACATTGATTAATTGGCCCGACAACATTATCATAGGAGGGCGGCGCGGTGGCCCAGTGGGTAGCGCTGTCGCCTCCTCACAGCAAGAAGGACCCGGGTTCGAATCTCGGCTCGGGTGCCTTTCTATGTGGAGTTTGCATGTTCTTCCAGTGTCTGCGTGGGTTTTCGCCGGGCACTCCGGTTTCCTCCCACAGTCCAGAAATCATGCTGCTGCGTAGGTTAATTGGCTTACAGACTAAATTTCCCACAGTGCCCAGTGATTGACTGGCGTCCCATCGTGGGTATGTGCCCTGTGTCTGCCGGGATAGGCTCCGGCTCACCGCGACCCCGCAGAGGACTAAGCGGTTTCTGACAATGAGATGAGATGAGATTATCACAGGACGACGCATCTGAGAATTGTTGGCGCCGGGTAATCGCGTGGCTGCCTGCATTTTCCTTCGCGCCTCTGAATCGTTCTCTTTTCGAATGAATTCTCTCGAAATTGAATGAATGTGTGCGCGTCGTGAATTCCACGTGTATTATTTGTTTTTATATATATATTTTCGCGAACCAACCCGCTTTGCCACCACCTCACGCCCATTAAAACGAACACATTTACGTATTAATAATAAATGCGGGCACTGCAGTGCAGAGCGTCTTACATCATCTTTGTGCACACGGCGTTTCAAAGTGAACAATAATTACGTCTCTTGAATGCGTCTCCTCCACGAAACCGGGGACCGGGGGCGTTGTGATCGGAGCGCCAACGCGCCTCCCCGTTGCCGATAACTCCGCGCCGAGTCGCATATTCGAGGCAGGCTTCCTCCGAAAGTGGTCGCGGTCGAGATGAATGGTCCCGCTGTGCGCGCAGCACCTGGCGCCTGTCCTTGGCTGATGAAAGCACGGCTGCCTCGTCGTCGTCGCGCCAGTGACCGCGTGCGAGAGGCAGATCTTGCCGGCCGGAGAGAGGCGCCTTCCACCGCTCAAGTGGCCGCGAATGATCGCGCGCGTGGCACTCGTTATCGGCAACGACGGCGAAAATTCCAACTCTCGCTCTCGACTCCGGCATTCTCTCATCTCATTATCTGAAACCGCTTAATCCTATATAGGGTCACGGTGAGCCGGAGCCTATCCCGGAAACACAGGGCGCAAGGCAGGGATACACCCGACGACGGGACGCCAGTCCATCGCCGACTCCGGCATTCAGTTCACGCGAATAACGGCTGTTGCGTTGTGAGAGTTGCTCTCCGTAGCTTTTGTCGCGGGGCAGCCGTGTCGAGCGTTCGCGCCTCTCTCCTCCGTGACGTTTTGCGTAAAATCGTCCGGCGTTGTCTCGAAGGAGAGAGGAGCGCTCGACACGGCTCTCCCGATAGAACAGTCACGGAGAGCAACTCATGCATACAGCCTTGAAATCCTGCGTCGGTACGACGTTCAATTTATTTTCTAAGATTATTTTTACGCTAAAAAAATACAAAAAAGTCCGAAAATAATCTTATGCTTATTGTAAAATCCCATGAAACAACTAAATAAATAAACAGCGTTTCATCTACCTCTCGACGTAGAATGTGTCCTAATCCATCAGCCTTTCGGCTTTCCAGACTAATAGCTTCCAGCAGCATTATGTGTAAGCAAGCAAGCGCTCACGCAAATATTTAATTGCACCGTGAACGTTGAAACGTGTTTGCGATCCATGGAAATGGATGAGGATATAATGGGTAGAGGACGGCGCGGTGGGGCAATAAGTTGCGTTGTCGTCTCACAGCTAGAAGGTCCCGGGTTCGGTTCCCGGCTCGTGTGCTTAAAACCGAACCGTTGCGCTGTGTCGCATTTTTAACAGTTGTCCAGCGGGGAATGGTGAGCAGATTTCGCTGGAACGCTCGACCTCAATATCCTTGCCGCACCAAAACCTCCCGCATATGTGCGCGTTACTAATTTTATTTACTATTACTACAACGCTCTACTGGTATTGACGTGCCATTCTCTCCGCAGCTCTGTGAAGCGCGTAGTGACCCTCGGGTGAAGAGAGCTCCATAAATGCAATTATTCTCATCTCATTGCCAGAAACCGCTTAGTCTTGTACAGGGTCGCGGTGAACCGGAGCCTATCCCGGCAGACACAGGGCGCAAGGCAGGGGTATACCCACGATGGGGCGCCAGTCCATCACCCGGCACTGCGGGCAATTTAGACTGCAAGCCAATTAACCTATGCAGGACTGTGGGAGGAAAGCGGAGTACCCGGCGAAAACCCACGCGGACACGGGGAGAGCACGCAAGCTCTACACAGAAAGGTGGCACCCGGGCCTGGATTCGAACCCGGGTGCGTCTTACTGTGAGACGGCACAGGTGATGAGACGTTCAACCAGAGTTGACATATCCTAATGTTGTTGTTGACATGCAATTCTCTCTGCAACTCTGTGCAGCGCTTTGTGACTCTCGGCTGAAAGGCTTCAGAAAGAAATGCAAATATAATTTTCACGTTGATGTATGATGCCGGCTACTCAAAGCTGCTCTTTCGGGATAGCCGCCTCGAGGGCTCCCAATCTCTCCTTCGCGACGTTTCGCCTCCCACGCTGGGGGCATCATCAGGCGTTCTGTGAGTGTCGCCCTGCGAGGTGAGCAGGAGGTTGACTCTGACGAGTTGGTCTCACGGAGAGGAATCTTGGAGTCGTGCTTCCACTCGCTTCAGCAGCAAGTGAGTGCGTATTTACAAAGACAAAGATCCCCCATATAGCCTCGACGGACTGTAGGGTCAAGTGCTGTTAGCGAGCACCTATGAAGGTCGACACGGCACACGAGCAGATGGGTGACCAACAACACGCCCGGCCGCCTTTGTCTCCCTAGTGGCAATATTTTCACATTGGGTTCGGTACTTATTTGAGGCTGAGTCGACCGGGTGGGGGGGGGGGAGGTGAGGGGGCCCAGGACCGGTCCACAAAATCGTCACTGATGTTAGCCGTGAGCGGGATTCGAACTCTGGTCGCTCCTGTCAGCGAGCCTTCAACACTTTCACATCGCCTCAAGGGTGCACCTAGCCTGGCACAAAAGCCACGGTGACGTCACCTCCACTTAGCGCTCATACCCGAGCAGGTTGACTTTCCGCCCTCCCTGCATCGTCCAGCATCTGCCCCCGAAGCACTGTAGCGGAGTAAATATTTGATGACAGTCAGGGCTGACTTCATATAGAAGGGTCATCCGCAAAAAATCCCCATCACTATAAGTGCATCAATTAGCATCGCAAGCAATTTTTCTCCAATATACGTCTCGCGCATTACATTATGTATGACCTAAATGGTTATTACACAGCCATCTCTTTCCATCTAGATTTACAGTATTGATGATATCAATATGCATTACAATACGGAACATCAAGACACTCCACTCACTCATGGCTACGCTGTCGTTGGCATCGCGTACAGCGAAACATTAAGCGGTTGTCTCTCACAATTGTATTTTCTTAAATTACTTTCATGCGTCGACTGTGCCCACGTGTTTGCGATTGGTTTGATAACTACTCGATTGCATCGGTTTTTTCCGACCAGACCCCCCCCCCCAAAAAAAATAAATAAAAACGGACGCTTTACAGCAATGCGGTCTTATATGTAAAAATTCCATTTGGATAACTGGGTCACACAATGGGATACCGTGACGTTGAGAAAGCTGGCTATAAACAGCTCAGCTGGTACGTTAATAACGGAAGGCATATGGTAATGAATGACCTCTGACCTCGGCGCAGGCATAACTTGTCAGCACATGGAAAAGTTTTAAAATGAAACGGTTTTATCCGAACCAAATTAGCACAGCACACCGTCGAGCAGCCTAGATTAGGGGACTATCATTTCTACTCGCGTATTGTACGTGGACTCCCATCATGTGGGAGACTGCAACATTCAGTGTTGAATGATTGCTTCGAAAAGCTGCTCTCTCGGGACAGCCGCGTCGTTCGCTTCCTCTCTCTCCAGCTCGCGACGCTTCGCGAGGTGGCGAGAGAGAGGATGGCCTTCTGACGTGCGAGGGCGAAATGTCGCGAGGAGAGGAGAGGGAGAGCGAACGACGCGGCTGTCCCGAGAGAGAGCAGCTTTTCGAAGCAATCGTCACGCATCGAGCCGTGAAAACCTACATCGTTACATTCAGTGTTTAATTCAAATGTTCAAATCCACGTAGCGAACGATAGATTTTAAAACAAATCACCGTAAATCTCTCATCACTATGTGAGCATTCGAGAAAATACATCATTGTGCAACGCATATTCATGAACGCTGTACTATTATTCATGATTATTCAGCAGGCAGCCTTATCCAGAGCGACTCACATCATTACGGAGGCATAGCGACGAAAACATAGAGAGGTTTGGAGAAGGCAGCCATGGAGTCAGCCGGTGCCAACACCTGCCAGACAGTGTGTTCAATATATTATGTTATCGGCTATTCAACGAATGAGTATTTTTGTTCTGTGACAGGAAACCGGAGAAAAACCCACGCGGGGGAGAGGAGGCTAAACAAACAATCTCTGCGCAGAAAAGCGCCCCAGGCGGGGAATCGAACTGCATTATTTCAGTGAAAGGCAGACGTCACCACGGCGCCACCCTGCCGCCACCAATGGTCCCCCTGAATGTCATGCCAGTGCGTCGCAAAGTCGGCCAGTGAGAAGAACCCGCGTGCTTGTTTGACGCGCAAACGCAGAGCCAGGAAGGATTCCGCTCTCTTGTTTTGTTTCACGGCGAATTAAGGCTCTCGGTGAAAGTGCGCACACAACACGAGCAACAAAAATAAAAATACGGAACTTAACACTTTCGTGCAAGCGCCACTCACCAAACAACATGCACGCGTCTGCACCGGATTACTGTATTCTCAACTGAGCCATGTCTCTGCAGACTAGAACACCTGCGCATTACATCACACGCATGTGTAAACACATGTTAAGGCTCACAAATATATCCATTAAAGTATGTACGAATTGCTAAATACGCTGATCTACGAAGCACAGTATCCTACTACTCTCAGAAGGGGAGCGTAAAGATATCTGCCTGCAAGGCCTTATAACCTGCGCTGCCCGATGCCACCATGAATGGGCCAGGTAAGCTGCGAAGCTCCAATTGTAACCAACTGCAAGCAGGGCAGCAGCGCACCTCTACATAGTCTGTATCAATAGAATCATTGTGCTGAGAACTAGCAAACGATGATTTCAGGTTCCTGACAAACTGCACATGGCTCAGGACCACACGCTCGCCATGCGAAAAAGCTCACGCTTCTAGAAGGCTCGCACCGCTGCCAATTTCGATCCAATTTGACTCGATTAACGAACTCGACTCCCGCTAGTCGATTCCTCATGCGTTACGACTTGACCCGATTTCCTGCGTAGAGCCATAGATAGATATTTAATATTGCAGCTGATAAATAGCCAGCGGGCTTGCGAGCTATTTGCCGGATTCCTGCGACACAACAAACACGTCAGTTGCATAATGAATCAATACATAGACAGAAATATAGATTTAAACAAAAATAACGACTTAATAAACAAATATAAAAATGACATTTACACAAGGCATTGCATATGCTTAACCAAATAATAATAAAACATTGTAATTGGGGAAAAATAATAAACGTTATAGTTAGTATATTGCACATTGAGAGGGAACAAATGTAAGAGATGCAACATTGTAGACACGATTCGCTATTTGCAATCATAGCCGGGCAGATGAATTCTAATTGGGATCTAAGGTCGCTCATCGAAGGTAGTGACTGGAGCTTCAAACTCAAGGCAATATTACTCCAAAAACGTGGGCAGTTGCCACACAAGATTTTCCCCCATATCTTGATATAAACCAAGGAACATTTAGCAGAAAGTACTTTGTGCTTCCAGAGATTACATTGTTCGAGTGTATAGTCAACAAATCCTTTTGGCTGTCTTGTTAAGTAGGAGCTTAAGTATGAAAATGGTCCAATTAATTATTCTACTCTTATTTATTGAGGATAATTTAGAATCAATATACATTCACAATGGTGGGTTTTAGACAGGGCATCCATTGCAACTCTAAGAGCAGAATTAAATAGTGGGCTAAGTTTATTTAATGCGATGTTGGATGCTGATTGATACATCGTGTCGCAATAATCAAACAATGGAAGAATTGTTGCCTCTATCAAATCTAGGCTGTACATAGTTGGGAAACAATTCTTTTACGTCTATAAAGAAAGTCAATTTTTATTTAAATCTTTTTTGCAAAAAAAATCAATGTAGGGAGTCAATTTCAATTTTGAATCAATAACAAAGACAGGGTATTTGTATTCATATACTGGCTGAATATGTTGGTTATCATGTGTGTATAACTGAAGTAGATATGTTGCTTTATTTTACGAGAAAAACATACATTGACTTTTATTGGCATTAACGACCAGTCTAATGGAGAGAAGCTGATTTTGTAGGATATTGAAGTCACCTTGTAACTTGCGAATTATATCTTCTGGGGAATTTCCAGTCACTAGCAATGCAGTGTCATCCGAAATACAATGTTTATTTCCGTTTGAATGAGCGAGGTGCGCAAGTCATTGATTTACAACAAGGAGAACAGTAATGGACCAACAGTGGAACCTTGCGGTGCCACCCTTAGTCAGTTTGATTTTTGTTGGACATCAGATTATGAACGCAAACGGCCTGGATACACAGAGGTTACTCTTGAACCAGTTAACTGCGTATCTTAATAAACGGAGGCTTAAGAGTCTATTTGAAATAATGTTATGGTCTACCCTATCAAAGGCTTTTGAGAGGTCAAGGATTAGAATGGCACTGGATTGTTTCTTTTCTAAATTGGTAAAAACTAAATTTAGAGAGTCGAGTACCATTGAGGTTGTTCGGTAATAATTTACGACAGTCTGTAGCAATTTATTAACTGAAATAAAATGGAAAATCTGGCTTTCGATGTGTGTTTTTCTCAAAGATTTGAACCGCAGTAAACATGATAGCAATGAGCCTGTAATGATTTGGATCGTCAAGAGAGCTCGCATAACAACCCTAAATGGCTGTCTCAGCAAAATGTCCAAGACATGACAGTTGAAATACTTCGTTCCCATTGCGTGCAACACGGCCGCTCAACTCAGCTCGTGCTATAAATATTCAACATGTCAGTGGCCAGGAATATTTTTTGTTTCTAGATTTTTTTTCATGGCACAAACAACAATGCTGTTAACACATTACACGTCCGGCGATGGGCGGCGCGGTGGCCCAGTGGTTAGCGCTGACGCCTCACAGCAAGAAGGTCCCGGGTTCGAG